>BMAT01006648.1:145469-158267 GCA_019649035.1 Elysia marginata
GGAATGCAAGGACACGTGTTGTTTTTAGTTGAATTCTGGATGTGTTTGTGTTATCTCAAAACCGCTCTCTGATTAGCTAAAGAAAAGAAGAGATGAACTTATTGTGCCAACGGTAACCAAGCCAGGTAGTGTTCGCTGAAGATAAAGTCTGGAGCAATATAATAGTTACACAGTTTTATGGTTCCAGCAAAAAAGTTTTTATGAGTACGTCTTCTTTAACAAAGGACAGAATCCATGTAAAAATTATTCACCGTATGGTATCCAAAGTCATCTTTGCGTAGTCACAGATTATAACTCAGTCGAGTAAATTCAGAATCAAATGTTCATATTCGTTAGGCTAAAACTAATTTCACAAGAAAACGGGTGGGAGCAGGTTTTTGGGTAAACAAACTAAGTATATGTTTGGTACAATCTGTATAATTATCTTTACACTGTTTGTCCACGAACCGGTCTTCTTTTATTTCTGTGTGCATATCTAGTTTTTTCCCACATATCTTACAACTGGGAAGCTTACTTCTCCACAAGACTCCAACAGACCCAGGTAGCCGAACTGCATCACTTGAAAATATCTGGGCAAGTAGCCGCCAATCTCAGCCTCTTGGCTTTGACCCGTTTGACCTTATCACAGAGGCTAGGCGTAGGTCAACACGTCATTAACCTATAGATTCCACATTACAACAACGTAAAAACACCGCCTTGTCAAAGGCTTCCGATTGTATTCTAAAACGTTACATTCTACATAGCTATGTAGCTACTGCCTGACAATACCCACCTAACAAAAAACTAAAGCCGGGTAAATACAAAGTCTATTGGTAGGGTTTCGGTGACCAATCACAACAGAGCACGAAAAAGAAAGAGACACGTGTGTACCCTTGTACACCAACAAGGCAAATCAATTTGGGTTCTGTCTGAAAAAGAGCCCTTACTGTTCGTACTTTAATACTGGCAAATCGTTTTCACTGTTGGGTCATTCTGCTGGCTTTATAACGCAGGTCATTTTCACCACAAACTACATACCTACACGCATGGGGTCTAATCTGTGGCTCTCCGTGCCGGTAGTCCTATCGGCAATGATGAGCTATAAAACAGCAGGAATGCGGTCACAAAAAAGCTGACTTGAACTTACGAGACAGTCATCATTCGAACTAAATTGTTGAAACTCTTAATGCTCCTCCAAGTCAGACAAGCTTTTCAATCCTACGCCCCTCGCGTATGTGTCTGCGTCCTAGGAGATGAAATATGATATAAACAGTTCGTTGTCTGACTTGATGTCAACATCAGAACTTGCGCTGAATTTTTGTTTGAGAGAACATTGAGAGCTAAAAGTGTGAAACTAAAAAAGAAATGGCAGGGGCTACCTTGTAATGCTCCATCTATGACTAAACAAAGCAAAAACAGTGCAGTGCTCTCATGCAACGCAGCGATCGGTTCTGCTAGTGAAGAGCGTTCAACAGAGTTCACACTCACATATATTGCCTTTTTATCCAACTATCACTTTGGCATTGAACTTTCTCGGCACACTCTTCCTAAATTCCATAACCAAGAGGGAAATGCACAAATTTTTGGAACAAACCAAGCATTGATTAAGGGGGTGATGACTTTCAAGCATTAGATTGCATGTTTTATTCATTAAGAGCAATGAAGTGTCACACAAGCATCAGGACTTCATCATCCCCAGTGATAATAATGTAAAAGACGGTTAAGTTCGAGATGAACATGCAATCCAATATTTAAAAAAAAAATAGAGACATTTTCTGCCAACCGCTGCGGATTAGGAGAATGGCTAAAATCCCTCAATTTTGTGTTGATAGGTTGGGCAATGTATCATTCTAGGGACGCACCCAAATTTGATCTTTTTGAGGCAAAATCAACGAGAAATTTTTTTCCGTTTTTTTTTGCTATACTTTAAGTTTAATTAACGGGTCACACGCCATACAGCAATTTATTGATATAAATTAGCTGAGGAGGACTACGTTAACAAGCTCGGTTTTTGCGGACGTCAGAGGGAACCATGGCGTCATGTCTCATTCAGCTCCGAACCAAGTAGATCACTAGGTCTATCTATCTCTGAGCTGCTCAGTCTAAGCAATATTGCAGTAGAACAGTTACAAGTCTATACTCATGTGTTTTAAATCCACATACTGGCATAAACTAAAATCCTGCTATAGAATCTAGATCTAGATGTATATTATCAAGATTAATCTTGCAGCAAAAACTCATAGTATTGGGCCAAAAGAGATGAAAGAGGAAGAGACAGACATGTACAAACAGATGTAGACAGAGCGAGAAAGATAGATAGATAGATAGATAGTTAGATAGATAGATAGATAGACAAAAATAAAGATGTAAACTAGGATAGAGAGAGATGTGAACTATGATGGTTATAAGAAGAGAAGGCGTTGATAGGAAACTCAAAGACAGATTATTAGACGCGCAGAAGGTAGATATAAGCCTACAGAAAAAAACTAAATCATGGCAAATCAAATTTGAAGCGAGATGCGAACTTTGTGGCTTAGGGAAAGAAGTTACGAATACGGAATAGGCAGCTTGGGTGAACGACTGCGACGCGAGCCAAGTAGATCTACAAATGTAGATCTCTATCTAGCTTCTAGAGCCTACCCCTCAGCTGCTTCAAATAATAGTCTTTTGAAGTGCAACTAATCTAGACTCGGATGCTTTAAATCCGCATAGATCTACCGGTATAAACTAAAATCCTGCTTAAGAATCTTGATCTAACGTTAATGTATGTTATCTAGATGAATCTTTCAACAGAGACTCATGATTTAGGGCCAAAGACCAAAAGAGAAAATTAAGGATGGAGACGAAACAGACATGTAAAGAGAAAGAGAGAAACAAGGGTGTGGACGGTGTCAAAAAGGAGGAAAAAAAAAGAAAGAGAAGGCGTTGACACATTGAGAGAAAACAAAATGTTAGCTACAGATGCGCAGAAGTTAAACTCATGGTTTAGGACCAGAGACGGTGGGAGAGGAAGAAACAGACAGACGTCGTCAGAGATGTAAAGACAAAGCGAGAGCGAGAGAGAAAGAGAGAGAGAGAGATGTGAAAGAGGAGGATAAAACAGGGATATACAAAACAAAAAGAAAGCGTCAAGAGGAAACTCAAAAACAGAAAATAGACATGCAGAAGGTAAGCCTGCGGAAAGAAATGGCGATGTAGATCTATATTACAACATTATGGGGACAAAAGGAAAAGAAGGGAACTTTTTAATTGGAGGTTGGCCCATTCTTAAAAATTTTACTTAAACCAATTTCATTTTTTTTTGTGTGCTGAAAACCGCGAAATTCGCGGGCATGTTACTAGTTTTCAGAACTATAGAAAGCGAGGAGCGGAAATACCGAGGGTCCAGAGCGCCAGGACCTTCTCTGTGCCCCAGCGGTAAGACACTCGCTCAGAAATCGGAAGCTGCGTGGTTCGATCCCCGGCCGAGTCAAATCAATGACTTTAAAATTGGTATTAGCAGCTGTTCCGTCTAGTGTCTGGCATTATGGATTACTGCTAAGTCTGGTCGGCTCGGTAGCAGGATAATGTAACTGGGTGTGGTGTATACATGCGCTCCTTACATCACAGTGTGGCAGCACGCTTTCAATTGTCCCAAGCGCCGTCTACGATATAACCTTGTAGTTGAAAAGAGACGGTAAAATTCAAACAACCAACCAACCAGAGCGCCAGAGTCACGTTCCTGTTTAACACATAGCAATGACATTCATTACTTCAATGTAAAGAAAGTGGAAAAGAGCTACCCCTAAACTGAATTTTGGACGAAAGTTCTGGTCCATTATCTCATCGGAGAATAGCACTTGTTAAAATTCGCTAGAAAAGGGAGGAGGCGGAGGATTAATAGCACCAAAAGCAAGGTGACTGCACAAAAAGCCGATAATGAAATGTTTTAAGCATAAAAACAATGCTGAAATGGATTGTTCAATAACGAGAAAAAGAAATTTGCGGTTCGAATAACGCTTGGGGCGGAAGTAAAAGATCTGTGACCTAAGATTTATCTTCTTGCATAATATTTATGACTGTAAATTCCTTGCATCAATGGAAAAAAAACCTAAAAACCGCGCCTATAAAGATCGGAAGTCTTTCACGACACCTTCTCGGTACCGATAGATGACGACGCAGCTTCAAAGACTGCATTATATTGTGCTGTAAACAAAAATCTTGATCAGGTAAAAAATACATATGTACGCACACATGCGCATTCAATGCGCTGCTATATAGTTACTGCACACAGGAAAGAGAGATTTCCTTTGAGAGCGGATGCGAAGAGTGGTTTGATAAAAGACTTTGATTTATTAGAAAACCGTAAATATGTCATATGTCATCAAGGGAATGAAGATAAATGGCGACAGGAAAAACGGTATTCAGTGCATTGCAGAACACAAGTAGCGTGGAGTGCTATGGAATGGGGAACAGAGAAGGATAAAGAGAGAGGGGTAAAAAAAAGTAAAGAGAGTTCAGATAAACAAAATGATGATGAAGAGACAAGTAGAGAGAGAGAGAGAGACAGAGAAAGAGAGAGAGAGAGAAAGAGAGAGAGAGAGAGAGAGAGAGAGAGAGAGAGAGAGAGAGAGAGAGCGAGAATCAGGGAAAAGCGATCTGTAAATAGAAATAGACAAAACGACATGGAGACATCATAAATCTTAAAACTGCAACAGGAAGTAAGTCTACAAATTCTCCCCTCAGACATACAACAGTGTAAACACCCAGCCTCTGATATGCACAGAAGCAAAATTCAACGTGGGTGATAGTCCTCCAAACAGTTGAGGAACTAAGACATGAGCCTATAAGATGTAATAAGATGCCAACACTCTATCGGAGAGGATCATCAGTTACAACCTTTGCTTCCTGCTCCTAAGTCGACATGGTGGTCTCCAGGAGCCTTTACTAGACACCTAGAGGCCGAAATCTCCAGTCCCCATAGCAGTAGAAACAGATTTGCTCGCATACGCAGACCAAGCTGGAGTGAGCTCGAGAGATAGAGAGGGAGATATAGGGAGAGAGAGGGAGAGACAGACAGACAGACAGACAGACAGAAAACGAGGGAGGGAAAGGCAGAGAGGTTTGGGGGGGGGGGTGTAAAAGGAGAGGAAGAAGGATCCAAGGCCTTTAAAAATATAAAAGACAATAAATGTTGCGTAATCAATATTTAAACTCCAAATATTTGTCACACAGCCACAAAAACACGAGTTGAAATGCCCACCTTTAGAAATATAGACGATCGACAAAGTTGGTTGAAACTATGAAACTCATGCCAACGACTACATAGTACTCAATAAAAAAAGTTAACGATTGCAAAAAAAAAAGACGCACGTAAGACATAAAGATAAATGGAGAAAAGACAAACAGTTGTCGGAGAAAGGTGAAGGGAAAGAGAGTGAGAGGGAGGGAGAGAGAGAGAGAGAGAAAGAGAGAGAGAGAGAGAGAGAGAGAGAGAGAGTGAGAGAGAGGCTCTAACCAGAGCGGAAAAGGAGTAGGTTAACAGTACACAATGTAGAAAACTGATAGAAAAGAAGGACTAGGCCTAATGTATCGAGAAAAACCGACGCGGTCTTATCAGGAGGATTTTCCTTTTGCCTTTGCACCTTTGAAAATTAAATGAAGCGTACTTCCTATGGATCTAAAAGTCTATGTAAAAGAATAATGCATGCATAACATACAGCTTTTCTGAACACTTTAAAATCTTGAAGCTGACTGGTGCGTCGCGTCATTATTATTATTATTTTGTAAGTTACATCACCAAAGCTCATGTTCACGTTAAAAACAGTGACTGCTTTTGCTATGATGTACATGACATGCAATATAATAACATATTAATGCTGATCTTTTGTGAAACTTTTACGGCCAAGCGAAAAGTAACGTGCTGAACTGTAAAGGTCAACGGACAATAATATCGTGCAATAATAACAACGATAGCGCTAACAATAATAACAATGATAATAACAATCTCCTTTCATCCACGAGGAGAGCACACACTCTTATTCGTACGCAACTGCCCACGTCAAATTCTCAAACTACGATCAGGACGGAAATATGTTACGCAAGCCAAATAAAGAAGGGTTTTTTTCCAAGGTGGCAGATCTTTCCCACAGTCACCAATGTAACGCGACTCTCTGTAAATCACTCACTGAATCCCCACATTCTGCACAAAATTCATCCCTTCTAATAGCTTTCCGAATGATCCATCACTGTCACTCTGGTACGCTACACGATGCAGTTTGTTCTATTCCCTAGGGGATATGGAATATTAAGTACCATAAGCTGAGCATGAACATTATGTAGTTTTCATGCCTTGGAAAAAGGATAACTTTAAAAACAGCCTTACATAGTTCAGTGCTGGAGCAAAAGGGTAACTCTAAAACAGCCTTACACAGTGCAGTGCTGAAGCACAGCTGATATTATACTTTCGAAGCCCATTTTTATGGGGCCACTCGACTTGGTCTCGTTAAGCGATTCTTCTTGTTTAATGTCCCTAAGAAGGGAAGAGAAAATTTTATATCCCTGACTCCTACATGTATAAAAGCTTGAAAATCAGGTAGGCCTACAATAAGAAGGCATTGCAGAAAACTTTACTTAACTGGCGACCCTTTGTTTGCACCAGATATCGAATGCTCCGCTGCTGCTGGTCTCCGCGACATGTGTTTACTTGCTTTCGACCAAATACCAAAAGAAAACGCCGAGATAGCTGCGGTTCGTGACTCGACAAAGAGTAGTGATGAAATCGTTATCTTCAAGTTCAACCATCAGATGATAAAGTCTACCGGTGGAGAATACCTGGGCGGTCAACACAGGACACCTGTGAGCCTGTACAAAAATGTTATCTGAACATAAGACTTCATAACTGACCACCTCAGAGAAAAGTCCTTGCCCGTGGGATGTTGAATGAAAAACATCGTAAATGATAAATTACACACCTTCACAGTTTCACCTTGATTACATGGATGCACTCTTTTACATTACATGTATTTTTATTAGGCGAGCAGCGAACCAAAGGTGTACAGATCAAAGGTATACAGAGTTTCAAGGCTTTACGATATTTCCATCTTAATCACAGGGATGCCAAATGATTGAAAAACAAAACCACCTGACAAAGAGCCTGATGTTGCATCTTGTATTTTAAAACAAAATGGTATAGACACATGCTGTGCAATAAACAATAAATGGGTGGAAAAAACTGAAATAACCTGAAAACCTGAAAAATGGCATCACTGTAATCAGCTTATTGTATGTTTTATGTTGGCGACTTATTAGAAAATTAATGGGACCACCCCATTGAACTGAGGTTAGGAAAGATGTGCTAACACACTATCACAAGGATTTGTGTGTAGAGTCAGCTCAGTGATATCTCCGCGAAACAGCCACAGACCACAGTGTGTTGCTATGCAAAGATCAATAGTCGGCTATCTGAGAAGTGACCAACGGTCACCGATTCTGCAGCCCAGTTTAGCTGGACAGAAGACCCCCTGCGTTGACGACACCGCTAGATTTGGGAATCGCTGGCCGAGGGTGTCATATAATGCATAGTGATGGACAGCAACTGTCAGTTATAAAAACCTTACGGTTAAATCACTCTAGTTTAAATGCTTTACAGCTTTCTGTTCTTATTTTCATGCTGATGTTTTACGTAAAAGAATTTTTAAGAAGAAAATCCTTAAGGATGCCGGTAGTTTTCTGAATAGAATTCTACGACAGCGAGTCACTTACGGACAAGGTTGAAATGACAAGGGAAATGTAAAACCATATAGCATTAAGAACATGGATGAAAAAAAAAGAATTTCTTACGAGATTTTAAACCCAAATCAAAGCCGGGCAAGCCGCCAGCTACTTCTATGATGAAAAAATTTCATTCTTTTCTGGGTCACCCCCAATTTCTCTCTATATTTATAACTACTTCCCATCTACCCCTCTCTTTGTCTATTACAGCAAAACAAGCGTCATTTTACAGGATCTTCAAGAAAAAAATGATAACATAAACAGTTCGATCTCTCCAGCCGATAAGATATGAAAGTCAATTCGAAAAAAAGCAGCCGATAGAACATATAAATGAAACCCTAAATGGAGAGGCATAAAAATACGCCAGGTAAAGTGTACGTCCGCCCATTCGCCAATTTGGCCATGTTCAAGAAGACTACAACACAGCGATCTACCGTGATTAATTATCCAAATAGACTCTTTGACCCCAATTATTTATAGTTGATGAAGTTAGGCTTATAATTCGTTCACTGCTCCGTCATGCAAACAACAGGTTTTATTCGGATAAAGAGTAGAGATAATTGAGTTATGAAAATAAGTATGCTATTTTAAGACGCATAAAACTCAACAACCCACCCCCAGCCCTTTTTAAGACAATAAAATATGCGGTATCTAAGAAAATGGGATTTTTATTTTTGCGCCAGCTGCCCCGTTTTGGCACTTTAATCTCGGTATGAATATTAGGTTTTCTGCTGTCCATGCTTCGTGTTTGCTTATTTTTTTTTTTGCCTTTGCAAATTGATGGCTTCGTACGACCTGTCACAAAATTTCTGTACGCGCTTGCACATTTTCTTTCAATGTAAACTGACATTTGTAGAGGTCAGGACATAAAGCATGGACAACTGTCAAAAAGCCTGTCTTTATTATTTTTTTTTCTGTGATTACCTGTTATCCTCTTTTTGGCTTCGTGTGGGTTTCTGGAGAATGCTTAGAAAAGCACTATCCTCTAAATAGAAACACATTTTTTCACTACTCTTGGTAGCCCTATTAGTATACCGCATATTCCAAGCGAAAGCAATGGTGTATTTAATTTCCTGTACGGCAATCTCTCAGGGATAGAGGGTAGGGTGTTTCACACACAATTACAGACAATGACTTGTGTCAAGTCCAACCGTTGTTCTGTAATGTGGCCACTGAGGTGAATCGGTATGCGGAACATCTCCTGGACCGGAGACCGCAGCTTTATAGTTATCTTTTCGTTTATTGAGTTTATCGCTTTTCCCCTCACTAGCTGGAGTCTTCAGTTACTGTCCTCTTTAAATTTTCCGTTAACACACATTTCCCGTTTTAATGTAACAATTCATGTATTTTTGATCAAACAACAATCCCTATTCTGTCCCCGCTTCTTAAGCACATGCACAATTATAATTATCGTGTCAAGTAAATAGTCAAAGATACATGGCATCGACAAGAGAGGAAGCGTCCGCACTGTTGACATGAGAATGGAAGGACCCAGTTTTAAGTTTGAATTTTCTCATAGCAACCTACAGAGACAGATTTATGTCAGGCGATTCAATCTCTTACGCACCCGACTGTCAGTTTTAAATACTAGTGTGTTGATTCTTCTTTGAAACATGCAAGTAAAGGATATTAAAATCTTGCTGTGCATAGAACGCCGTAAACAAAATAAGAAAAATATTTCTGAAAAATCTTATCTTATCAATCACGTAATCGATAAACGCGCCAAACTCAAACTTGTAATAAAACCGTGACAAGAAAAAAAAATTATTACTATCCTAGTGCTGTGGAAGGGTCAACGCAATGATGCTTAGTGTTGGGCACGACTAAACACAAAGATTGAAAGATACGTAATCCAAAACAACAACAATAACAACAAAACGGAATAGTTATATTTCACATATTTCCAACTTATGTAGAGCTGTAAACCTTCCAAATGCTGGGTATAACACCGTTTTAATAAGAGCGAACATTTGATCACACATACCGCGAACATTTGATCACACATACCGATACAAAGACAATGAAGATCAAGGGAAGAAAGAAAGATGATAGAGGAAAAGAAAAAAGAAAGAGAAGAATGGCAGGCAGAGAAAGACACAGAGAGAGGAAGACTGAGAGAGAGTGAGTGAGAGAGAGAGTGAGAGAGAGAGAGAAAGAGAGAGAGAGAGAGAGAGAGAGAGAGAGAGAGAGAGAGAGAGAGAGAGAGAGAGAGAGAGAGAGAGAGGGCGTTCTTTCTTGTATCCAAGATCCTTCACTTAGGTGAATGGCTTCTAATATAGATTCTTTTTTGGCAAGTCAATTTGTAAATTTAACTTTTCATCCTACTGCCGTGTTAATACTACAACCGCAAAATAAGATTAACTTAGTACCACTTTTGATTGTGTTTTGTACATTATGCTTTGCTTGTCTTTGCATCATTAAGTGATCTATTTCTGATCTGCGGCCCATTTCTTCTACCACAACTTAAGCCTTCCTACGTCATTTCTTTTTTAGCCAACTATCTCGAGAGCATATCACATTACACGGAACGCCACTTCAAAAAGTGAGGAAAAACAGAACCAGTAACATACCTTTGCATGGAAATCGTCCTATGGTTGTAAATCCATTATCAGGGGAAGTAATAAAGACACAAAGTGTTCTCCACAAAACAAAGTCACCTGACAACACTATAACTGCCAATAAGCTCTCTTTCATACTTGAAGGGCACAATCAAAATATTCGGAACAAAAAGGGCTTTTCGAGCATAGAACAGTCACTTGGGAAGTAAAATAATAACCGTGATATCACCGCAATGTATAAAAGTCAATAATCAGAACGTATAGATTCGAAAATTACAAGACCTTGCATATTCAGAAGGGTTGATACGTTAAACCACAATGTTTGGTTTCTATAAAACATTATTTAGCTGGAAACACAGTGTAAAATATAGAATCCTCAGAACAAAATATGCACACCCGGTCAGGATGCACACAGCACACACGGTACAGGCGCAATTATTAGAATTTTTGTTGAAGCAAAGAGAGATGGGAGCGGCTAAGGTAAAAACAGAAAAGGCCGATCTATGAAGAAGTATGTAGACAATGTATACATCACAACAAAAAATCGCCTTTGTACCGCTAGAACAAAACTGTCCAGGATGTTACGGCACCAGTATCACTGAAGGGTTGACATGCATTTTACGACCACAAACGTTCGCAAAACAACATGCCACTGACGGACTCGATGTAAAGGCTGGCAGTACATCATGATTGACTGACTTCAGAGACGAGTAGACATGGCGAAATCTTGGTCCTGCTCGAATGTCCAGCTCTGTTGCCTGTGGCCAGCCTTCTGTTTGATGCTTGGACTTAACAGCTGAACCACTACTGTCCCAGTCTCCATGCCTGCCTGCGGTTGTCGTCCTCGCTGTCCCCTGCTCGGCCAGGTCGCGTCTGTACGCCGCAGCCGTCCAGTCTGCATACCTGGCCAGTCACCCGCTAGGCAACACAAGAGGGAATACTGTTGGCCTTGAGAGGCGTATACTCCAGATGGTTTTACAGGAAAAGCATGCCTACTGATCCGCCTTTTCAAATGCACATGATGAGAATGAATACAAAACTATTGGCGCTAGTCGTTTTTGAATTAGCAAGTATTAAAGTTGTCAGTTGGAGGAACAAATACCTCAATTAGGTTAAATAGTTAAAATCCACCGATGGCATACAAAAAGGTTTAATAACAAAAGAATACATTTCTTTCTTTTAAACTATAGCTGCCCCGTTAGATTTGAGGGAAATCTGTAACATTATTTTGACTTAACCACCAGAGAAGAAGCACAGAAGATAAAACCTATCTGTTTTTTTTTCTAGTTTGATGTTTTCACAATTAAAACAAAGCCACAACGATCTTCTATTTTCTTGATCTGTTTCAAGTAAAGAAAATTTACAAGCAGGGGAAAGTATGTGCGTTACTTACAAAGATATAAGGAGTTCCAAAAAAAATGTGTGCTATCGACACAATTTGTGATCTTTCCATCGCTCACTAAGCCTTGAATATGATGGTTTGACAAGCTTTAAGCCACCGCCCCAAAAGTTGAGAATTGACAAGGCGCTGGACAGTAACAGCGGGAAGATCGCCTGGTGAACCAACCAGAGAGTGCAACACCTGCCGGGCTCCATGATATAAATGTTCTCAACTCTCAGTCTAGGCCCTATCCACAGGCGGCCCACGCTGTGAACTGTGAATTCCAAGACTCCATCCGACTTTGGTTAAGCCGACTGCATTCATTATAAGTTTAATATTATAATATGTTAAAAAATTAAAACACTTGGTATGGGTCTTGTTTCTTCGCTTTGATTCTTTTTACGAAAAGTCAACAACTCTATCTTAAAGTCAGAAAGCAGTGAGTCTGACCAGATTCCATTGTGTTAAAAATTTTAAATATACCTGATTAAAATCACTGCCCTTAGGAGGACTCACAAACACGTAAACCATCAGAAATAAAACATGTACACATTTTACTTCGATTTTCTGAGATAGTGAGGACACAAATCGTTGTGCAATCTCGATAGAGCGTTCGAATGAGAGACCCCAATCAAAAATACCAGATGCTGATACGTAACAAAACCTACCGTTTCCACAATAAAACACAAACTCAACAAAAAGAATAGAATAACTTGTAGTTTTGCTTCCTTCAAATTAAAAGTATAGTATGGTTCTTGAGGGTAAAACATCTGGAGTGCTTTGCTAAACAGGTTCACCCTACATAAAAATCAACCTTAGATGTCTATAGAATCATCTCCGCACGCCCTCGTGGTGCTAAAAAGCTAATGGAGTTGATCTGCCGTAGGAGGGGGAGGGGGGGTGAGAAATAGTGTTCCATAATCAAAGAGTTGACCAAGACCAATGGTACAACTCCTTGCCAATCTTAATTATCTTTATGCATTGTCTTATTTGCATGTATTAAATACAGAGGGTAGGAAGTGACAATCAATTGTTAACATCTGAACATTAAGAATAACTTACTATGTTCAATGAAGAACAAGAAGTAAAAACCCTGCACATACTCTTGTCATGCATCTGTCTTAACCT
>BMAT01006648.1:195003-209738 GCA_019649035.1 Elysia marginata
GAGAGAGTAATGGAGGGAAAGCTTAAGGACTTGCATAGAAAGGAGAGTCGACGAAAGAAGAATAACATTTTTAGGGATAAATGTGTGTAGATGGGCATTCAAATGGACAGAAAGACTGGGGGCCAGACAAAATAAAGATTAAGTATCTATTACCATTAATATTTTATTGGTCTAGTGCGTTTGCGGCACAGCTACAAGAGTACTAATACCCAGCCTTAATCTGAATGTCACACGATGATATGGGTCAAAGCCATAACATAAAAACCACACGTTCCTGTCTATTGTAAAGAGCACTTTTATAGAAACGATTTATACGAATTCAAAGGTAATTAAAAACTTCAAATAATTGTAGTTTTATTAAGAGAACAATGGGGCCATTAAAATATTCCAATAATTTCAGTCTTATGAACAGATCCTTATTGTCTTTATGGTGTGCATAAAAAGTTTTTGGGGTAACTTTTTAGGTATTTGTTTTTTTTCTGTACTCAATTTAAAAAAAAAAGCTCACAATACTAACAGCCTAACCTTTATATATCAAATCTAATTTGTTGTCTTTAAAGTTTTTTTTTAATATTAATTAGATAAAGTAAAGTTCAAAGTCGAGTTAACAGGCTCCTCAAACAACGAGCAGTTTGTGCAGATAATTAGAATCAGGCAATGCATTTATCAAATGACAAATTTTACTGTAGGTTCGACGCATTTTGTCGTAAACATGTCCAGCGTGCGATGAGCCTTAGATGGAAGGTGAATTGATGATTTGCGGAATTGGATTGGGATCTGAAAAAGACCTCTTGTTTACTTTTTGGTTGTTGGGCACAGAGAAAGAGAAGGAAAAAAAAAAACAACAGAAAACAAAAAAAAGTTGAGAGAGAAGGAGAGAGAGACAGACAGGCAGACAGATAGAGACAGGCAGACAAACAGACAGACAGAGAAAGTAAAGAGGGAATGAAAACTAGAACGTGAAGAGGGAATGAGAGATAGAAAGGTAAGTAGAAAAAGGCAGACAAGTAATAGACAAGAGGCGACAAGACAGAGGAGGGAGAAAGATATAGAAAATAGTGGGATAGAGAGAGAGTGATTAAGAGAAAAGGAGATAGATGAGGAAATAAAAAATGCTATTTGAAATCGAAAACGAATGCAGGAGAATGTTCAGTGAATAATGGTAAAGATGAGGGGAAAAGGAAACTGACAAAGCCAAGATGATAGATGGTTTAGGCCTCAGAGGCTACTAAGTTAGGGCGGGGTGAAACTAGAAATGATGGAGTAAACAAACAGATAAACACATTATTTCTATTAAAAAAAACTTGAAGTAATTACTTTCACCTGGTGTACATCTCCGTATAATCAAGCTCACCCTTTCTCTTTCAATCACGAAACACTCTTTTTTCCTCTTTCAATCTTTTTTCTCTCTTTTTCACCCGTCCTGTACATATACACTTGGTTGCATATGAAGGGCAAAGATGAATATTTTGTTTGACTCTAAAGCTACTTGACTTTTGTTAGAAAAAGAATGCCAAGTACAAACTAGGCATAATTATTCTTTTCCCTTTTCATTCGACTTTTACTTTTTTTTTCACGTTCCTCAAAGCTCGTTTACTAGATGGTCAATCTTTTCTCTATTTCTAAAGCCTCGCAAAGTCCAAATCTTAACAACTTGTGTTTCCTTGTTGCAGAGAAGTAAGTCAAGACTTTTTCCTCAACAGAAACAAACAAAATAATGTTTTCAGGCTAATGATGAGTGGTACAAAAAGAGACTCTTTATCATTATATCTAGAGGTTGATTGGCAACGCATCACGATCGATTCCTGCTAATTGCAGACAAGTGCTAGTGAGTTACGTTCCTTATAAACCGCATATTCTAACAAATTCACATGCTTTTTAAGGAACATAGAATGCGTTAATAGAGTTAAGAAGCGAGCGCAAGCTTTAGAAGTCTGCGTGTAATATACGTTAGCTGAAAGAAGAAAAAATCTCTGAATGATCAGGAGCACCATGATATTGATTGGCTCATTATCTCTCTCGGCCTTGGAGGAAGTAATTGCTAAATGATGGGATTATTAAACTGGTGCCATTAGATGCCAATTAGAACTGATTATAGTGTTCTTCTGCAAGAAATCTGTACATTCTCTGTTTTAATACTGTTTTTTTTCCATGAAAGGAGATAATTTTGAAGAAAAAAAACCATTGCCGCCAGAAATAGGCCAAACAAGTTAAAATGTTCCAAATCTCCTGAAAGTTTGGCTAACTGGCGGGTAAATTCACACTCATTGTGCTCTTCATGCAGGTAATGTAATGTCTTTGTAAACCTGAGTATATGTTCCCAGTATCATAAATATACACCCCCTCCCCCTTTCCATTTGTTCTCTTTCACCATGCAACTCTCACACTTGTCCCAGCCCAGTGGAAACCTATTATCACAAGCCTTGATATAACAGAAATCTGGCTATAACGGGGATTTCCCTTTTTTTTCTATATATCTGTATTATAATATCATTTATAACAGGGGTACCAGACGACTAAATTGATTATAACAGGATAGCACAGACTTGAGACAACCCGGCACGCAGGAGAAACACATGCACTTAAACACCTCTACCGACCAACCTTTCTGTATATGTCTCATCTAGGCTGAAGTCTACACTCAGGACAAAGTAAAACCATCTCTCTCCTCTTTCTCTCTCTACACACTCTTATAACTAGCACTAGGAAAAAAAAACAAGCCAGCTTCTCCAGCATGACTAAATATTTAATTAGTTTTTTTTTTCCTTAGGCCTAAGGTCATACACCAGACCACAGAGCAGATCAGCCCAAAGTATTCCTATTTTCTTAGCTCTCCTGATATGTTAAAATCTGATACAGCAGGGATTTTTTTCAATCCCATCATCCCTATTATATATGAGGTATTTGTTGTCAAAAAATCATTTTCATTGCTTTTTCTTCTTGTTTTTCTCCTCAAAGTTTTTATCTGGTAAATTTTAATAAATGTAAACGCATGCACTTTTTACTAGTTTAAAACATGACAATGTTTCATCTAGTCTAAATTTAAAGCTTCTTTTTACAATGATATCTTTATTATTCATATACATGTGCAAAATTGCTGTAAACTTGTGATTTAAGCTTATTTTAAGATAAAGAAGCATATTAACCTCTCTGTATATGACCGTATTCCACACAAATTTAAATTGGTTTGCCCCAACAATATCGCTAATTTGAAATGGTAAGGCATCATCTAGTGAGTTACAGACCACTTCTCCACAACAATCTAGGGACACGACTGTACAAGTCTCGGCTACTGGAAGTGTGACGACACATCACAAAGTTTAGTCAGGCACTGGAAAGCTCCCAACGTGTTTGTATAAATTTATAACTGGCTGACCCTTGGTTTAACTAAGAACACTTCGTCTCCTAAGTCTCAGTCAGAGTCTGGCAACACTCTAATCCTCTCCGATCCTAGTCCGATTTGATCGATATGTTGTGTTACTAAATCGATTCATTGCATTCCGGGTCTTTCTACGCGTCATCAGCCAATGAATATTCGGCATGCACTTTTCCTTTGTTCTGTAGACACATAGGACCCTATTCGTTAAAAGGAACAACAAGAGATCAAAGAAACATTGCCCATGCTTCTTTTGTTCCACTTCGCTAACTCTTTATCTGATCATGCCTATTTTTGATTCTGCTCGTGGTTCGGCCCTTTTATGGCAATGCTGTATGTTGTAATACGCAACCACGAAATTATTTACGAACAGCTCGGTCTTGTCCTTACTTAGCCTCTCAGTAATTGCAATGTTTTCTAAACAATATAATCATTTTAGTCACAGATGAGAAAGTACACATTTTAAGGAATAATACCGTCCACTGGGAGATAAATACAAGCTGTGATCGACATTAGTAATCCGATGCTGCAGGCAAAACATTCGTTATGAGGAACAAAAGAATGTGGTACAGATCGATACAGTTCCATTGCTGTGACAAAACACCAACGACCAACACATGCTCTGCCTAGGTTTAATATCATTCCCCGCAATCGCCCATTTTGCGTGAGTTATTTCGAGGTTTAATTGTATCCCCCGCCATTGCCCAATTTGCGTGAGTTATTTCCGCCACCGATTTACATTTGATACTATGTTGCATAGGCATGGTTTTATATATTGTATTATTACACACAACTTTAAACAACCATGGAAAACAATTTTTTTAGTTAGAGACATTCTAACTTTATTTTTGTTTGTGCTGCAAAAAAAAAATTTCAAACTGCATATGTTTTGGAATTGATATTTTAGGCCACACCGGTAAAGCGTAGGAAAAAAAAAACGATGGAGGAATTGATGTTACTGTTTATACAATACTATGAATAGGGACGGCGAATCACAAAGACCCAAATTTAAACCGATGTTAACAAACATGATACAACTAATGAAACAGGTCAATTTACAAAAGCAATGAGACTTATAGTGCTTTAAAGCTAATGTGTGCACTGCTCAGAAAACTGTTCCAAACATGCGTCACTCACTCAACCGGGACTGATCTAGAGTTGACGTTCTCAATGTGTTCAAACCGAGACGGTCTCGGTTCAAACCTAGGCAACCATACTGAACAAGCCGAATACTCCAACATGAGTAGATATCATATTCCCTATATTTTCTATGTAACTTTGTTTTGGGCCGGCCCATAACAGGAAAGCACTAGTTGAGTTCTCATGTGCCCTAACTATACTAAGAACTCAATGGAGATAGATCATTAAAACTCTCATGCACAAGTTTGTTTACATTTTGAACGACAGGCCTTTTGAGTACGGTGGCCTAGGTTCAAACCAAAAGCGTTGCAAGATAAAGGCAGAAAGAACAAAATTGTCTGATACTGCATTTGGTTGCAACATGACAGACTTACGATTTGGTGGAAATTTTTGCTTTGGAATCAAAGATGTAAAAGCGGAGTGGTTGTTAGTGAATTATATGAATTCTGTCTCTCTATTTCCCTTTCCTTGTATTTGTAACTACGGATTCTAGTACATGTATTCTTTCCTTCAACCAAAAGGCGATAGTGTCAAAGGAACTTTTGAAATATGGTGGGATGAAGAACACACATAAACAAAATAGTTTCAACCGCTTTGTTCTTTGAATTGTGAAGAATTTAGGTTGGAGCTACATCTAACATTTAGATTAAGAGTCTGAAACATTACCTTACATCTAGAAATCAATTTAAATGATCTAGTCTTAGAGCCAGATATAGAAGATATCTTTTCCTAGAGTCTGTATTAGGGCTAGATCTGGTTTAGGATTTGGGCGCCAATTTCTTTTTTCTCAGGCTCTGCGTGTCACATTTTCTTCTGTTTTAGACTTATGACCTAAGCTCTGCTCGTCAAGTTATGTAATTCATGAAGGTTTTTTTTACCGTTTTCACTAGTTTGGATGAACAAGTCATTATTTTCACGTACCAAAGCCCTTCGTGCTGCTATATCATTGAACATAATGTTTGATAGGTTTATTTTATTTCTAATCAAGATAAGAAATCAAGATTTATTAAAAGACTTATACTTTTTAACATAGGATTCCCATTTACCCGGGAAAATCCAACTGAAACAACTTCCGGTTTCGAGGGAAAAAAAAGATTTTTATTGATAAACATTTAAACATGCAAGAAAAAATTCCAAAAACTAAACTAAACAAACAGACGCCCGACATTGATGATGGGCATAAGTTTAGAGGTTTTTTTTTCTTTTTCAGTAAAAAATAACCAACAAAATGATTTATAATGTACGTGTATGTCCGCTTTAAAAAATATAATTTTATATGAAAACAAACCTAAATGCCACATAGCAACTTTTCTCTTGTAAATTGGATCCGGCACTTTGGTCTTGTTTTGAAAAATAGCTTTTTTTATTTTCAAGAGGTTTAACTGTGCCTGCATTACTCTTTGCATTTTAGCATTTCATTAAAATCTAAACGAGTAAAATTGTAATGAATATGAAACAAATAATTTGTCTCCTTTTACTAAAAAAATCTACCGCCTCGTTTTACCAAATATATATAACAATAAGTCCTTCTTTCTACCTTAAAAAGCCTGACAAGATAAGCACATATTATCATTGTTGTGGGAAATGTTCGAAGTGAACAAAAGGCTGACTTGTTACTGTCGCCAAGCAGTAATTATAGCCCTATACTCTCTAGCTCCTTGCTATAGACCTGTTGTTATACGAGTTCAGTGGCAGAGTGGCAAGCTATCGCTGCCAGATCAGTGTGGTTTACAAAGTCACGCAACCTTAAGTAACTTTAGAGCCAATGTATGGTACATACCTGGTCAAAATACAGACAGATAGCAAACCAGGGACTTAAGAAGGTACAATCAACAAATTATGGACTAAACGCCGGGCAGGCACACATATATTATATATGTATAATACTTGATGAATTCAGATAAAATCGTAAAAGAGGCAGAGATTAAAAAAAAGAACAGAAAAAGAGACGTGTCAGAAAAGTAGAGGATGAGAGACAGAAAGAGAGAGATTATAATCGTTCAACAAGTTGGGCAAACATAGGCAGGAATGGATAGTAAAAACAGGAAACATTAAGATAGATAGGTAGCAGAAAGCATAACTATTTGAGAGAGAGAAAAGAAAAAACAAAAACAGAGAGACGAATAAAGAAAGAGAAATGCTAGCTAAAAAGAGATAGAGGGAGATAGATATGTAAAGATAGATAGATAGAGTGAGTGAGAGAGAGATACAGAGAGAGAGAGACAGACAGACATAGAGACAGAGAGGCAAGCGGACACACAGACAGCCAAAGACAAAGAGACAAACAGACGGACGGACAGACAGAAAGACACAAAACGTCAAAAGCTTGACAAACAAATTTAAGTTTACAGTGGTGACATTCAAAACCAACATAGCACGGAGAGGAAACTAGATTAGAATGCTCACACTCTAAGGAAGATTGGTCGCGTTAATTTATGCCTGGCCTTTCATTGTGGTAACGTGTTGATTTTAAACTTTCTTAGACTTAAAATGGCAAGTCACATCTGAAACTAAAACAAGATCTTCCAACATTCACTTGTAACACAGTTAATGCTACAATATCGTTCACGAATTCCCTGTGCAGTTTGCGAGGCAGATTAGGCCTAATGTCAGCAAGTACTAAGGGGGAAGTTAAATAGAAAAGAGCTTTTAGCGTTTTCTTGCCAATTTCTTTACACAAGTTGAAAGGATAAGACCATTGATAGCAAATAGAAGCAGTCATCAATCTTACAAAGAGAGGTAACTTAAAAAAAATTAACACCCATTGGTTTCTTGACAAGTCGCCCCCCTCTTTGGTAAATATAAAACTTGTCAGAGTTGAGCTTTATAGTTACTGGAACACATTTTGTTTATGGTGTAAAAAAAAAACAGATTTTCTTTTTATCATAAGAGCTGTAAAAAAATAAAGAACCTGTTCGCTCACTTTCAAGATATCACACTATCCGAAAATGATCATAGATGAATACCGACTGCTAAAACACACATGTATAATGCTAACATAATATTTATCACCATTACTGCTAACAACAACAGGATACATTTTTTACGATATTTTAGCTGTCCATCAAGGATTTTTAAAAAAGTGCATTTCTAAGATGCAAGCCTAGAAGCAAGTTTTATTAATTTTTATTTCATAAATCGCATGAATTTAGTTTTTATCTATGTATAAATGTTTTTTTTTAACTTGTAAAGCGCACTGAACTCTTCAACATGGACTGGGTAAAGCGCTATACTAAGAATCATTTGATATTGCTATTATCAAAGGCAGAAGAAGTTGAGGCCATAACTTACCTGAGCACTTGTAGAGTGAGCGTGTCTGTGGCAGTGTCCACAATATCAAAAGCCTGGCCAACATTATCACAAGGCTGGGAATTGATCTGCAAAATGTAGTCCCCCTCCATCAGGGCGGATTCGCTGCATTTACCATTCTCTACAATCTGCAAAAAGCAACACGGTGCGTTATGAACTGGTTGAATAGTAAAAAAATTAAAGAGGTTTTAAGGAGATAACAAAATTAAAAAATGAGTAGAGGATATTTCGAAAGCAGATTAATAAGTCTAGAGATATCTGGAGGGCTTTTACATCGAATAAAGAATTCTGCTTTCAAGAGATACATCAATTAAATAGAAAAATATCTAACCAGCTGCTTTAAAATCCTCTAGAAGAAATGATTTTATTTTTTGAAGGAATTAACTATTACACAATAATGAATAATATATAACTTTTACAACCGTTGATGTTACGCTCTTTCTATAAAAGACAGAAAAAGCTAACCACCTTATTTAACATCTTAAAACTAAGGGACACGACTGTAACTTAAAATTTTAATTCATTTGCAAAGAGCTTAATGCAAATTGGTCATTTTGAGACGCCATCATTGCGGAATACCCATATCTGACTACAATACCACCGCTAACAACAACAAAAACAGAGACATATCGATATTTGATATTCTGTTAGCGGAGAAATTACTCAAACGAAAAAAACTGTTGTTTTAATATATGTTTTTGTGTTAGAGTGTGTCTTGGGCATATTTTGTGAACATTTCAAGAGATTATTCGACATTTTTTCGGTCACAATTTATGCTGAAATAGATGATTTTGTCATCTCAATAATGAAAAATGTGGGATAATTTTTCAACCTGATGAGTGGCTTTTCTTTATTGATTTGATGTGATGGACTGCTATGACAGTGAGATTTATCAATTGATGCAGGAGAATTTTCAGAACGGCTTTTTGAAAGGAGCCTCTGCTAAACAAAAAGATCAACATTGAAAATTAGGAAAAAACCATCCAGTTTTCATGCAAAATTATGTTATCTTATCATGATCGATATTTCAAAAAGCCTCTGATGCCTCATACCCTACAAGTAATGAAATGCATACAATAATCTGACCGACAGTTACAGAATAACGACATTTTTTTGTAGTACTAGGATGTTCACAAAAATGACTGTTTTTTAAAACGACAAAAAGGATTGATATTTTTTCTTTCTTGGTAAATAATCACTGAGAGAGGTTGTGTTAGGATGTCAAAATCACCCACATCAACATCACTGGTGCTCAAATACGTCAAAATGTTTGCTAAATGTGCTCAAGACTTACAGATAAAATCACGCCAAAATTTTAGAATAACGATAAATTTTGCTCTATTGTGTAGCGTTTCTCCTTTAAAAAGTTCAGGTATGAGTCATTTCCATGGGTTTATGAGCAAAAAATACATCAAGACATACCAGTTTTCTGACGGAAGGGCAAAATGTCTATGTGCTTTTATTAACACTTTTCTTAATTAAATTTTGATCTTTCGTTGGACATAATTGACACAAGCAAGGTAAAATAACGCATGTATAGACATGAATCAACTCATGCCCTCGATCTGACCTATTGCTCCGCTCCGTACTAAACCGTCTCCCCCTATCACATTTTAAAATAAAGCATTCTGATTCCCTTCCGGTTCTAAAAAAAGTATTTGTATAATCGTATAAAGGGGCATTCAATTGAGTAACGTAAGCTCAGTGTTACGGGATATGGTGTGTTTGTATGTGTGTGTGTATGAATACATTTTATTGGATAAAGGTTCTTGTGCAGTCTTTGATCGTGCTAAATTTGGTTTAGGAAAAAAAATATTTAAAAAATCAAAGTCTGATTGAAAAAGCAGGCTTGAGGCTAAATTTAAAAAAATAAGATTTGTGGAGGAAAGCATTCTATGAATAACCAACAAAAACTATAGAGTATTCTCTAAATTCTTTTGTATTACGCCCAGTTTACCTATTAGAAACTAACTTGAAAGAAATTCTTTTACTCATAACGGCACATATTTCTATTTTATGGAACTGAATACTGTGGGCTTTACATTTAAGGTGGACCATAAAGCTTTTCGGATCTGTCAATTCATTTAATTTAGATAAGAGTTCTTTGTGTTTTACTTTCACAGATCACCAGAAAGGGATCGATAAGGTCAAGACAGAGGAATTTATCGCATGCAGTGGGAGAGAAAACTTGGCACATTGAGGTAAAGAAATGGCATTCACTAAAAGTAAGGGCAAGATATGTAAAATTATACATGTACAGGTCCGCAGGGCTGAACAAAGTGAGCACAGGATAATGAAAGGGAAAGTAGGGAGAAAGCAGAAAAAAAAAACAACAAAATATTAAGTTGAGGGCTCGAGACAAAAAGAGTTCTAAAAGATCTGGTACTAGGACCGACTGTCTGACCTAGATAGGTAATGAACGAGACAAAGTCGACGAGTATAAAATTACCTAACCGGATCATTTCGCCGACCCGCTGACCGATAACAAGGCAGTATTCGGGTCACTAGACGTAATTTTTTGACAATCGTCAGAATGGCATCTAGCAAGTTTTAGCTTTATTACGACTTTTTTAACACTTGATAAGGCTAAGCTAAGGTTGGTTATGGACCCTAAACAGCTGCTGTTGAAGCAATACGCATTCCGCACTTTTATACAAACCCGTAAGTTTTTATACGCCCCTTTACAATAGCTCTCACTGTTTCGACCCTCCTATGGTTTCTATTCTCGTTTACTGTATCGGAGAGGCTTCAGCTTTCAACTGTTTACCCTTCGGCGGCTTTCCTCAATTCTATATATTTTTATGTTCCTTTGATGAAAGAAACGGTGCTCTTAGAAAAGTAAAGAAAGGTATAACAAAGCCAAAAATTTATAACTGTTTCTCACCGAGCTAGAGAAATCAGAGTCAAAAGAAGAAAAAAAAACAAAAAAGAAACGAAAGACTGTAATAAAGTACGAACACTTTATTGTCATGCTTTTTTCTGTATGCTCACTGATCTTTTCATTTTAAAACTTTAAAGAATAGGGTTGCGTCTGGCGTTTTCTAAAGACAAAAATAGCAGGAACGTTAAGTCAATTTCAGGAGTATAATTTATTGGTAAAGAAAAAACATTGTAAGAACTGTTTGCTTAACATTTGATCTAAAATCATAGTAAAGCTTTTTTTAGTTTTTAACGTTCCTGTTGCAGGCTGTTTGTCAACACCCAAAACATTTGAACCAATCGTTTCAACTTCCTAAAAAAATACAATTTGTAGCTACACAGTCATAGTGTTCGATGTGTGTAGAAATCTCTTCTTAAATTTTAAAAATGAAGAAAGCCAGTCTTTTGGAGGAAGTTAGTTAATTGAGGAGTTATATTAAACGTGTAACCTCTATGATAAAACTCGAGGAGTGCTATTAAAAGGTAACTAATTTCTTTAACAACAGATGCTTTTTTAAATTTCATTATTTTGTCTTTTAGGCTTTTAAAGGATATGCAAAGAAGATCAACAAAATGCATCATTTAAGAGAATAATAAAGTCATTTTGCATTTAAATCTTGAGGGATAAATAACAAGAAATAACTTATAGACGCAAAATACCTATATTTGGAACGGACACTCCTATATCCTAGAACCGTGTTCGGGGATTTCCCGATATGAGCCATAAAGCGACAAAGAAGAAAAAAAACCACATAACATGAATGTTGTTTTTGTAGATTTTGAATGCCTAATGCCTGCTATTTTGTTTTTAGGTTTCTCATAAACGACATAATTTATTAAAACGTTAAGTCACGTTGCAGTGTAAACCCGGATGGCACGTTCAGCCTGTGGCTTTAAAAAGTTCGCGATTTTAATAGTTGATATTCATCCATTTTTAGTGATCCAATTACGCCTGAGAACGATCTTGATTAAATTTGATTTAAGTATTATCTAAATCTGTACTTTTGTCTGCATGCCCAGTATAATTTTCTGTTTATCTTTTCCCGTTGTCCGCCTGTCCCTTCTCCTACTGCCGCCCATCTGTTTGCTTCATACATAAATCTTTGAATGCACATAGCATGTATCTCTATCTCATCCTCTCTCTCTCTCTCTCTCTCGCTGCCCCTCTCTTCTCCATCTCCTTCTATCTCTGTATGTTGACTTCAAATTCAATCTTTCCCTACCAACTAATCATCATAAAAGCGGTATTCATTTCTCGCTATATATTTCAATGGGTTTCTGCCGCCACTTTTTCCCCTTTAACTTGTTTTGTGTTGAATATTCAAAAACCGTTTAGCATTACATTAAAATGAAAAAGCAAGCGCAAGCAAATCTAGAGGTATGATTCATAGCGGTTTTTTGTTTGTTTGAGAAATCTACACAAACTGCTTATCATAATCTCTCTCAGCAGGCCCATTGAGCGTCGACTCGACAGCTCGCATTCTCTCAGTCCTATGACAGACTGAGGTAGAAAGAACTGAAGACTGGAATAGGAAACATTCTGCTGCAAAGCATGTTTTCTGTTTTTTTCTTTCGCGTTTCGTGCAAATACATCTTATACACGGTGACAAAAGAGAAAAAAAATCTGTTCAGAACGATGAGAAAGTTATGAAAAACAAGTCGATGCAACCGACTGTTATCAATTATTGGTTGTACTAGAAAAAACAATTTATATACGGACGACGAGAAATTGAAGAAAGCACGAGTTTCATAGGGAAAGAATCATGACATCAAATCTTATGATGGTTGAGGAATCATTTAGTAGGGACGAAAAGCATCGACAGATCATTATGAAACCAGGGTTAGAGGCAGATGAAGAGAGCTACAAAAAGAAAAAAGTGGAGAGAAAGTCAGAGAGAGTGGTTATCTAGTGGAAGGAGCAAGTAAAAGAGAGAGTGAGTAAAAAAGAGGATTTAGATATTAAGAAATATAGAAAGATAAGGAGAGATTTAAGAGGCACCTGCTCGAAACCCAACATTGAAAATGTTTTTATAGCAATAACGTGAGAGCAATACCTTTTTAGTGCCATATAGGGGTATACTTCATTCCCATTTTAAAAAGGCCCACAGATCTATACGCAACACGCAGTGGACTGATTGACAATTCTAAAGATAGGGTACTTCTTAAATGCTGTCAGGGTCGAACTATCGATAAATTTGAATTAACACCTCAATTAAAAACCAGAAGATGTCAATTCTTTTTACTTCGCCGTTAAAGAGTAAAGACTAAAATATCCTGTTGTATAATTATGCAGCGTGAAGGATGTAGGACACAGGTTCATAAACATACGTTTGAGTTTGAGCATTCACAGTAAAGAATGAATTGTGAAAGACAGAAAGGCCTGAAAGAAAGTTGATTCAAGGTAAAAAAAAAAAAAGTTTGCTTACGGCACCCACAAGAATTTCCGGTCTGTTCTGTGTATTGGCTAGGGTAGGCCCAGACGGGGGAAACATTACTTTTCCCTAATCGCTTTCCAACCAAAGAACTGAACTGAACTTCTCTTGAGAGGAAAGGAAGCGTGACGGCTGTTTTTCATAATCATGCAAGCTTAACAAGCCATGGCAGAATTATAGTTCTCTGTATCAATAAAGTTTATAGCAGTTATCTTTTTTAAAACTTATTAATTATAGTTTTAAGGTTGTGCTGTTCTGCTGGCAGCTTTAAGTGGGGCTGAAGTTTCATAAAGCTATAAATGAGAGGTCTTCCAAAATAGAGTAAGCAAACCAATGTTGTGCATATTTATCATGTGGATAAAAAGGTCCAGCGAAGGTGACATTGTTTAGCCAAACACCATATAGAGGGAAGGGGGAGGGGATGGGGAGATCAAGAGAAAAAGGCTATCAGTAGGAAAAGGAGTTTGGGATAAATATGGAGGAACAGAGCAAGAGGAAGAGCAAAGACTGAAAGGCACATGGAAAGAAAGTAAAGGTACATAGATAAATCGGTAAAAATCGAAGATAAAAGGATATACAAATAGATAGGTAGGTAGGTAGATAGATTTTTAGATGGATAGATTAGATTGATTTATACTTAGATATACAGATAGGTACATAGATGCATTGATAGAATATACCGATAGATAGATAGATAGATAGAGGCATAGATAAATGGATGGATAAAGAGAAACAGGTGTGAGAAATATCTAATAAGTGTGCGTGTGAGAGAGAAACAGAGAGAGCAAAAAAGAGAGAGATAGAGTGAGAGACAGACATAATAATAATTATAATAATAATAATAATAATCAAAATAATAATAATAATAATAATAATAATAATAATAATAATAATAATAATAATAATAATAATAATAATAATAACAACAATAATAATACTATCTAGATTTATATAGCGCTTTCTACAATAAAAAAAGTCTCAAAGTGCTTGACAAAATAAAAGCTACACAATAGAGAGAGACGAACAGACAGAGGCTAGCAGTCGGTAAAGAAGGAGACTGGTTTAAAAAATGGAGGGAAAAGAGAGCAAAATGGAAGAAGAGATAGGCAGAATACAGGTAGACGAGTAGAAGAATGAACAGATATTTAGCTTTTAAAATAAATAAACAGATCGGCAGTTATACAAATAAATATATATATATATATATATATATATATATAGATAAATAGATAAATGGAAAGGCGGATAAATAGAAAGATTGACAGAAAGATAAATAAATAGATAGGTAAATAAATAGATATAGAAAAGGGACGATTAGAACCGGCTTGGCATAGAAAGAGAACAACACAAAGTCACAGCTAAGAGTAGAGATTGAGGAGCAGGGGAGATACAAGATAAATAAAATTAATGTAAGTAAGCTGAGATAGAGACAGCAACATCTATGAATAGATTAATTGATGGATAAGTGTGTAGATGAAATAAGGATCGATGTCTAGGAAAACATAAATAAAAAGGTGAAGAATAAACTAGGTAAGTTTATACTACTCTTAGATAATGCA
>BMAT01006648.1:254414-270165 GCA_019649035.1 Elysia marginata
ACCCCCAACAAAAAAACGATACAAAACAACGAAACAAAACAAAAAACCCAAAACAAACGAAAAGAAAACCCACACAAGAACATAAAAAACCGCATCAACTCAAAAATTGCCATACAAAGTACAATGATGATGACGAAGATTATGATGATGTTGATGAAGATAACGTATCCATTCATGAATTAAATACATTTGTTGAAAAAACGAATTTGTCAAAATTCTTTGAGATAAACCACACAACTCAATCGCTCCTCTTTCCCCTGGCCCTATGAGTTACCGAGATCTAGTTTACCACAACGATTTGCTGCCAGAAACAGACAGAACATTTTTTTTCCTCTCATCTCAATGGGCCCCATGGAAAAGGCGATGTTTTGCCGATGCCGAGGGCGAGCAAATAATAACACAAAGGGAGTAGCGGTTTGAGAAACAGGATTATTTCTATTCAATAGACAGCGAAAACACTTTTAGAGAAAGCTACCACCTTGAGAAATTACTAAGCAAATAAAGGCAAAGCAAAGGGATGCAAAGGAAAAAAATATCGGCATAACATACAGAGATAATAACAGGCAGAGAGGAAGGATTTCCAAGATATCCATTCAGGAAAAAAATCATTTAAACAAAGAACACACTTCAGAAACATTTATAACATCTTTTAATATAATTATGGTGTCTTTCATCTATCTGTAAAAGAAGAATTCGGATCTAACTATAATGTACATAATCAGTAGGACAGACTGTCCAACTCACGAGTGTCCACATCCATGGTGCCGTTGCAAGACTCGGTCACGTTCTCTACGATAGAGAACTGCGGGAGTTCAGTGCCCAGTGCTATCTCTCTGTCATAGGATATCGGACCTGGTACTCCGGCGCCTTCCTGCCAGTAGAACATCACGTTCTCTGTGGTGTATGTGTCTGAAAGAAACACGTGCACGTCTTTATGGTAGATTGATCCCGGTGACATTGACAAGCTTAAAGAGTATTATTACTTTGAACTAAAGCGCCTGGAGCTTTTATATATTTTAAAGCTGGTGCCATATAAGTGTGTAAATTATTAAAATGTTATAAATATACCTTGACCATATAGTGCAAACTAATTAAAAGATTCAATACTATAGAGTATCGAGGTTAAAATAAATTGTTATTTACAGAGAAAAGTAATTACAAAAAGCAAACAAAAAAAACACACACACAAAAAAAAACAACACTCTGCAAACTAATTTGAACTTTTCATTAAACATGGTCTTTTAGCTCTACAAAACAATTAAAATTCGTCTCAGGAATCCTAATGATATTCAAATATATTTGGCTGTCGTATATTTGTCAGTTTTTATATCAAGGCGTCTTCATAAGTCTTAAATATGCTTTTTGAAACCACACTCCTTACTCCCTATTACTATTGGTTTTTGCTTAAGTTCAAACATTAAATGAAACTACTTTGATTACCCCATTATTGTTCTGTACGGAGGAACGCGTATAAAAACCTGCTTATATTTTTCCACCTCATCTTGTCTATTTTTATGATGCTAATGCATCTCACGCCTCTCAGTAACCACATTAATCAAATAAAGTGACGGACTTTGCCGTTCCTCGGCGCGATTTATTACCAAGAGATACCAAGAGAACTGCATCGACCACTGCGTCTATATGGCATGTTTTGGTTCCACTGGGACACGCTGCTCAGTCTGACTAAACATGAACTTTTGACCTCTGCCCAAGAGACCTTCTTAGACGTCACAAACTAAGGCTACTGAAGCAGAATTATAAGTCAACTTAGTCACGTTTTTGTGCGATTTATGATAGTGAATATAAGACAGCACCAATATACACGAATATCTTTCGATTAATAATAATATTTCAGATATTGAAATGCACACTTATAGGATGAAAACTGATATAAAATCTAGCCGCTCAAAATGTGCTTCAAACTACAGCGCTTGGTGGGTAGAGATATGAAGAGCATCGTTTCCATAACTTTGGACACCCTTTTCCTTTATGCGTTTTATAAGATAACTATAAATACCGCGTAATAACATCACAATACGCAGTTTTCCTTTTTTTGGGAAATAACAAGGAAAGACAATAACAGTTTAGGACATAAAAGAAAAACCGAGAGAATCTTACCGAAATACAGTTTATAAATGGAAGTTTTAAGTAAATAACAAGTAGCATATTTCTTTTAGGAACAGGGTATACAAGCGTTCTATAATTACATCAGCTAATCTGATCAATTAAAATAGTATATGAATAAATTTGATATTAATACAAAGCGTAGGGGTACTTACAACTTTGAATAAGCATAGGGCAGCGCTGAGTATCCAATGGGTACTTTTGTAAGAGCATTCTACAGCTCAGAGTCAAAGACAGTCTGTGTAATACACGACAAGCAAGTAAACAACACAAAAAGGAACATTTTCTTAACATGTCATCAGTTGTGCTTTTCTTGATGAGATTTGAACTTTAAAACAAAAGAAAAAATTCTTTTTGAAATTTGGTTTTATTGAAGAAAAGGCCGCTTTTCAAAATAGCTGTTCAATTTAAATCATTGGAGTCGTCAAATATTTTTTGATCGTGTGACAGGCACACGGAGTTCTTTTTAATGAATAACCCACCTGCAGGATAAAAAGCTAAAGTTTGAACGGGTTAGCACATATTAAAGGTTCTTCGTTGTGATGAAGACTCTTATTGTTTGAAGAGGAATAGTTTCATTGTTTTATAGAGCTAGATTTTAAAGAAACATTAAACTAAGACTCCAGATTATCTTAGTGCAGAAAATGAATTTTTCTATTCCGCTATCTGTGAAGTAGTTTCTCACATTTTCATATCTGCCGTACCTCTCTCATACTGTCTTTCTCTCGCTCCCCCACCCCTCTTTCTACACTCTACAGTCATCTCATTTTCTCAGTACAATCTTACATAGTTCTATTAACCATCCCCCAAAACACAATGTAACTTCTTTTTCACAAAAAATATCAACATTGTTTCCCTGCACAAGGTTATCTGTTTTAAACTTGCATGAAAAGTTTGAACCTCACATATAAACTTAAGACTTTTTGTATTGTGGATATTCTGTTGGTTTTTCATAATCCCTATCTTCACATCTAAAACGTCTTAGTTTTCTTTGAGTTGACCACTCTTTACTGAATCTACTTTGAAATTTTTACATTATTCTGGTGCCTTTACTTAAACTGTCGAGCACTTTCCGGCTTCTGCTTTCTTAAGTGTTTGTTAGGCATATTTGGTACATTCAACAGCTATTTTAGACCTGAATTTTAATATAGAAGACTGAGGAAATGCACTTGCTATAATTTTGATATAAGGATAGAGCCACTGAGAAAAGCTCACTGAGAGAAATGTCTCGAAAGCCATACAGAGCTTTTCTTCTAAGCGTAATCAACTCTTTTCCTTGTCTTCAAGTCTACGAGAAGGATGAAGGGTATTTTAACTTCGATAAACTTAATGTTGGCCCATACCAAATTTCGCTTGCTTTGAGCCAATTGAATACATTTCACTTGCAGATAGAACATTTTGTTCTAAGCCAGCGATTGTATCGCTTAAAGCCTACTTCTATTCAATGTAGATTGCATTCCATAAACCGCTCGGAGACTCACTGATGAGAATCTAATGAATGACCTGACACAATACTCTCGGAACAGCTACGCCGGTATCAATAATTGCACATATTTAAAAAACAACGGAGTCCCAAATATGCCCTACATTGAATTTCCCAAGCACTAAAAGTTATAGGCCAAGGCTGAACAAAAAGTTCGGTTAGAAATAATGTAAAAAGAAGTAAAATGATAGGAATAAAATTATGTAAAAAGAAAAACACAACCGAAAGTATTTCTCGTGGTATTTAATGGTTTGGGCATGAGAATATTAAATAAAATCAAGTTCTGTAGTAAGAAAGAAAAAGGGTCACCATTTTCAAGTTGGAAAAAAATATTATAGTTTGACCAATGTATTACTATAAATCGACGTGGTGGTATTTCCACGATGCATTTAAGAAAGGCTGAAAAAAAAGTTCCCATACCGCATGCTATACTCGACATTTCCCTCAGGATGAAGATGCATAAATTTGTTTGGCACGGTGACATCATGAAAAGCAGCCTCTTTCTCGTTGCGAAAGTAGACGTCGGGCACCCAGACTTGGTCCATCATTTTGGAGTCCACCTCCAGCCTCGGGGAATCGTTCAGATGATCGAACTGTAGGCGGGTATCGTTCCACACCATGGTCAGGTAGATCTCCACTGAGTAGTCCTAGAGTCGGTGTGGAGGAATCGATTATCAAGTTCTGACTTATAAACCTTGGGGAATATAGAGCAGGTTTTTTGTTTTTGAAACTGCGATTTTAAGACAAGATTTTGAGCAATCTATGGGGTTAATCATGCTTGGCACTTCAGTTTGCCCCAATCTCATAGTTTTCGTCTAATTTTTAAACTTAGAATAAGGATTTCAGTATCGATGGAAAACCTGGATTGTCAAAGTTCACTTCAAGTCATAACTAGAGCTTCTTTTAAGCTAGCACCTCGGATCTAGATAACCTCCTGAACTATAACTAGGCGCGCTTTCTTTGCAAAACTGTATATATATATATATATATTGTTCACGCTAATACGATCAAAGCTTGTGAAGATTCGCCACAAAGCTTAAGTGCCGCAAAACTTCAACTTTTGCTCAAAGTTTTTATCCCCAGCCTCACGAAGGTAAAAAACATATTACATGCGAAATTAATAAATATGATAGCAATAAAAATCTGAGAGTTTCTTATTGGAAGATCGGCATGACAGGAGCAAAATAATTTCCTTCGATTTCTTAACACGGAGGTTATACAAGTCAGTTGCGTTATGAGTATAATGATGCTGGTCATTATGAACGCGAGTAATTGATTATCCATTTCGTAGCAACAAAATGTGATATTGTCAGGATTATGCATGCGTAAAATGTGGCATGCATAAAAAATAACATCGCCGCGTGAAGAGCTGGAGGAATAAAACATAGCGGTGGCAGCTTAAAGCACTTGTTAAGTTAATTTCTTATTCCAAAACGTTGGAGACCAGACTTGGAATTCTCTTATTCAACAACTGCAAGGCTAAAACAATACTTTATTTCAGCTAAGCACAAAGAGATAGTATCCTTAACATTGACGAACGCCGCAGTTCCAGGTATCACACGAGGCTGGAGGTAGACTCTTGTCACATCTCATGTTACAAAGACAATGCCGGATCAATGGAGATTGTGGATGATCGTCGAAGTCGACTCTTTAAGAATGCTCTCAATAGCAGTACAATGAAGGCCACAAGTCTGGGTACCGACTGTCTTTTAAAATATAACTGTTTTGATGGCTTGATGAAAGCTTCTGGCTCGTTGTCCTCACTAACTACTCACCCACACATCACGCACACTGGTTTGTATTGGTTCTACTTCAAAGGTCTCGCAAAAATTCATTGCCAAAGAACTCAACTATAAATATAATATTCATGAAAAAAGCCTGTTTGCATAATTTAGTATAAGCATATCAGGGTAATAGACGTTTATTTCTTTTCCAATAATAAGTATAGTGGTTAATAAGTAAACGACCTTAAGCTAAGATTTCCTGTATCAGAAAAAATATGCATATAAAAGAAATAAGAACAGAAGTGGCTGGTTTCGATAAAAAAAACCAAGGAACTAAAAGAAATAATAAAAAGAATAAAGTCCCATAACTACTTTTACCCTGTGTTTGAGATTGTAGCGATATCTTTCAAATTTTATAGAAGAATTTTAAAATGAAAACCACCCCAAGCATGTTGCAGCATCAAAGCAGTAGGTAATGGTAGTTCACAAAAAAATCTGCAATGTGAGTAAAATAAAGTAAAATATTGAACAAAAAGAAGCACAATTAAAGTTTTTCTATTGAGCAGGTATTTCGAACAAATCGTCTGAATCTCTATTATAAATAATGTTTTTTTGCCACTGGTCTCACAGTTTTTATTTTATCTTCCCAATTCCTTGCCATTTTATGAAAACACATACATTCATATCCAAAAGTTCAAAGAAGAAAAAAGAAAACATTATTCCGCAGATTGATACCTAAAATGTTTCCAATTTGTGGATTCGATATTTGTTTGAATGAAACTAACTCTAACTATTTCACCCTCTTAAAAACCTGTACTGATGCTCTAGGCAGTATATGCTATTTTGCCAATGTCTCCGTTCCCCTAAATCCGCTCATTTGCTATTTACCTACACCACAAACACAGCCTTAACACCTCCCGCCCACCTCATGCTAAACTCCACATCCCCGTACGGGCGAATATGCATGTATTTGTTTGGAACGGTGACGTTGTGGAAGGCAGCTTTTTTAGCGTTCTTGAAGTAGACATCGGGCACCCAGACATTGTGCATGATCTTAGAGTCCACCTCCAGCCATGGCGCATCGTGCAAGTGGTGAAATGTCAACCTGGAGTCGTTCCATCTCATGGTCAGGTACATCTCCACCTTGTAGTGCTGGGTGCGGATATAGCAGGGAGATACAAAGATACATGGGTCTGGGAAGTTGAGAGGTGGTTTATCGGATACAGAGCTACAGAAGTCGGGCCAGAAATGTGGAAGGATAATACATGGGATACAAAGATGTATTTAGATTGGGGTAGTCGAGGGATGGTATATGGGGTACAGAGCTTTAGCGGTCGGTGAGGTTGACGGTTAATTGAGATCTTTGATTACGACTATCGGAGTAGTCGAGTCGCGAAAATTAAGGAATAATTGATGGTACATAGTATACAGGGCTTTAGAGTTCGGGAAAGTTGAGAGATAGTTGATGGTACAGGGGATACAGAGCTTTAGCGGTCGGGAAAGGTGAGGAATAGTTGATGGTACATGGGATACAGAGCTTGAACACGGCGGTAAGGGCAGTTGAGGGATGATACATGAGGTCAAAACTCACAGAAATGAAAGGATTTAAAGGGTTTTTACGAGAAAGCAACGCAGCGTGGTTAATGGAAGGTAACACTATGTCAAAAATGTGCCAGCTGACATGATAAACTGTCATCAACAGTCAGCAAGACTGCTATTATATAAAATTCTGCGGTCGGCGACCTGTGACATATTCGCTAATGCAACAATCACATTCGACAACGTGCGAGTGATTGCCGACATTCGATGAGATAAGTCATGTACACAAAAGTTGTTATAGTTTTAAGATGTCCAGATGCTTTCAGGAAAGTACATCTGCAAGTTCTCTATGAACAGGTGAATAATAGTTGTTAGGTAATGAACTTTTTCGGCTTGCAAAATTTAAAAAAATATAAAATAAATATTAATCCCAAAATAAAAAAAGAAATAAAATTACAAAAAATGTCTCTTGTAAATGATATTTTAATTGAGTTTCATAGCATTCTTCATTAGTTTGAAACACACATGTCCTTACAGATTGACATAATGGTGGGGATAAATTATAACACATTTAGACCAAATAGAAGATAGGCAAAAACAGAACCGATGAGAACGAAAAGTGAAAGAGATTAAGTGAGCAGAGAGGGAGTGAGCGAGAGAAAGAGAGAGAGAGAGAGAGAGAGAGAGAGAGAGAGAGAGATATTTAAAAAAAATTTCTCTAAGCAAGGTCTGGGGCGAAAGCAGAGAGGCGATGGTTGCCGAAGTTGACGGTCGAAATCAAACTGAAGGCAAGCATAGTTCGGGCATCTTCACTGAAAGCCTACTCCTATCCAGTGCTTATTTTAAAATTTAAAAATATTCAGTCGGACGCACAGAATATTCAATCAGTGATAAGGTAGTTTATGTCTCAAAGGTATGTCTTATAAGACTGGCTTCTGCTGTTTTTGCATTTTTTTGCCTTGCAAATATTTTCAACACGAAAGAAAAAAATGAAAAACATCAAAGACAAAAAAATCCACAACACAGACACTCACCCACCCATAAAACAATGCTAAGAGCTAATAGAATCAGGAAAAATGAAGGTGGCAAAGAGAAGGCGTGAGAAATGTAACATAAACGTCCCATTTGACATAACGGGGCTGGCATAGTGTGCCCCTTGAGATGCGCTGTAGGGACAATAGAATAAAATAGCATGACACTTTTCTTTTGGTTTACATCGATTTTCGAACCTCTTGGCACAACATCTCCGTGTTCCGTCTTGGCACATCATTGTAGATTTGGCCTCTTCCCTGACCTTAGTGCTTGCACGGTGGCTCTTCCACAGCAGGGTTTTTTACATTTTTGCATACTTGAGACTATAAACAAGAGCGCAGCGTGAGACAAAATTTTGTAAAATGCATTAGTTTTCTCGCCATCTTCGAGAAAAGTAAAAAGTTGTTGGCATCGGCACGAAACTTTCCATAAGACGGTCGTCTCTTGGCTCTCTGGTTTAAATAAAAGTTTTTGCGCCATTCCATGATTTTTCAAAATAATTCACAGTTTACTATTGACTACCTTCTGAAAAAAGAGCGCTTTATTACCAGGCTTTTCTTGTAGTAATGCAATTTTAAAAACATCCTGACACGTTGTGTTTCATATTATGAAATAAAACGGTCAGTAAGCGAACTGGAGCTTGGAAAAATCCTTTATCAAATAAAAAAACCCAACTAATTCAATTAACATCAGCGATTTTAGTTAACTCATGATGGAAGAACGTAGAGAAAGAGTCCAACACAATCTAAATGAGTGGTGATCTGATTTAAGATGTAGAGTCAGATCTTTAAGTTTAGATCCGTTCATAATTACCTCGTCCATTTTACCTTCTAGCAATACTTCTGGTAGAGCCTAACAGAGGTGAGGAGCGTAACAGTTTAAAATTCAAAAGATGGGACCACCAGAGAACTCTTCTGAGGGCAAGGTATAATTATTCGAATAGCTCTAGTGCTGAATCTAAGTCTAAAAACTCACTATTATACAAGAATAACTTCTCATAAAGAATTTTTTAAAGTTTATTGAACAGCCCTGTTAGCTAAACATGGTCCTCTCCATGATAAAGAAATGAAGCAAATCTATTATAAAAAAATTCTTCATCGAGCATCCATTGTTTAATGTTACTAAGTCAAACAAACTAGAATAAGCCACACCACCGCTCTAAAACATTGTCAGTTTTAAGTTGCAAGGTGGGGTATTGCTATAACCTTGATTTTTCATGCTTGGCAAAATCATTGAAATATTAACCGCAGAAAAAAAACAGATTAATTTAAGAATGTGAAAGTAAAAACATATAAAAATAGGCCTTTACGTTTCTTAGCAACCGTCGTAACAAGATTAATTTTGTGGTCGTTTATCAATATAAGTTTCAAAATAATCTGTACTTATTGAACCTATTTATACATTACTGGCGTCAATGGAAGCGAAAAAAAACCTATGGAACATTAATTTCTAAAAAAATACAGTGTATATAAAAAATCACATCGATAAAGACTATGCAATTACATAGTATCAAATTAAATGACGCAGTTCATCGCCTCAGTTTACATTTTGTCGTATCTCCACTACTATAAAAAACTGGTATCGATTTTGGCATCTAGGACATCAACTCCGTCTTCAAATTTTATACCAAACAAGTACAAAGAAGCAGAAATGTTACATTTCACAATGGTTCTGACCTAAATCTACCCCACAACTTAGGAAACACAATCTCTTCTGCATTCCTTCTTGCAGATTGCGTATTACTCGATAGAAAAAAGTATTACGCAACTTATACAAACAAACACTCTTAGACCACTTTTGATACACTATTTCGCACCCTTAGGTAGATTTCAGTCCGATTTAATGTAACTCCAGCATTTTTAAACATTTTTTTTCATTGTTATGTAGTATGTCGAACAACAGAACACAGCAAAGGCAATTCGCATCGAGATTATAAAAAATGGGTCTCATGAAACTTGTGCTTGTACGCATAAAAACATTCATTTCACTACTTCGAGGTCTGAGGTTTTCCGAAATTTAATGGTTTGGATAGAGATACGACAAATGTAAATTGACTAGATGCGTCATACCGCGTCGCACTTTGGAGACATAACACTTATAAACTGACAAGAGCGCTTAAAAGAACATGACCATTAATTTGCAAATTGATCCATTTCTCATTGAAACAGGTAAAAATATCAACATCAACTTCTTTTCTTTCTGCTCTCATTAATTTTTATGAGCGAAAAAATTCTTGATTATTTAAAATATGATTATTACTTGATGTAATTTTTTTCGATTATACTAAAAAGTGTTTGGAAAAAAGCGATTCAAATTTAAAAGTTGATTTTTTCAAAGACATGTTATATAAAGATAAAACAAAATATAAACTGATGCGATGATATGTCTATAAATCTTAGTTGTTATTAACCATTTAGCGGAAGAAAAATTTAAAATCAAAACAGTGCTACAACTAGATTAAAAGAGCACTTGCAAAAAAACCTGTATTGAATGTATCCATATAAAGTTCAAGAACTTAGACCTAGATTAGTCATAAATAAAGTTTAACCATACTAAAAAAAATTAAAAAAGAATACAACAGCAACTTAAGTATTATCGGAACCTTAGGTCTACCGCTATAAATAGCGATAGATAGATTCAGAGTACCGGTAGCTGGGGTTTCCGATCTAGAGTTAGCGACGAATAGCAACGGTAGTAGATGGTGTTCTAGACAAAGGTTTGAAAAATCAAGCACAATCTCAGGCCAAAAAGCAAGATATGCTGGTTTTGTTCAATCTACCTAGATCAAATAACAAAAAAGACAATAAACCCCGCTTAGTTTATCATTCAGCTTGGATCCAGTAGAGCTGATTATTAAGGTTTAAAAAATTACCTGCTGCTTTTGGTCTCCGAACATGTGTTAAACTTGCTTAAAAAATTAAGAGTAATGCAAACTCGCGGGCTCACTACTAGATCTAGCACCTAAAAAGAAAGAGCCCAAATAAATAATAATTTGACAAATAATCCCGCAAAAGTGAAGCGCATAAATGATATTAATGTTTCATAGTTCTTCATTGATTATATAAGGTATAATTATAAAAAAAATCACAAACTGTTTTAAAAAGTAGCAATTACTAGCCTACATTAATAAAATAAACACACTTGTCTGGCTTAACTTTGCTTTAAAAATAATTATTCAAGCTCAACGAAATTATTGTACACAGGCAGAACGTGTATCAAAGTGTTTCTCTCAAGTTACACTGGCTGAGAAAAAAATACGTTGTTTTCTTACTTCGGTCGTTATCTGAAGAAACAGCCTCAGTGATCAGTTTAGATTAGAAGGGGAGGGAGGATACAGTTTGAATATATTTACTTACCAATCTTACACTTGGTATTTTTCATATTGGTCTTATTATAACCCATAATAACTATCGAAAGTTAAAATTCAACGGATTGTCGCAGACTGTCGAAAATGTTAATCAACACAGCGCAGTGACGCGGTAATCCAAATGGATGGCCTCAATAAAAAAGTACGTAAAAAAATCTCGTGATGGAGAAAATAACTATTAAAGCTAGAACAGACCTTAAAATGTGTGTCATGACTGACTAGATGGTTAATAAACTATTCCTAAAAGAGGTTTTATGATAGCGGGAAGTTTTGCGAGAGAAAAGAGTTTCTGTTGCTATAGACGATTACACAAAAAGAACTATCAACGAGTAGTAAGAAATCAGAGTAAGAGAAAATCTACCTAGTTTTTACTACTTCAACCTGTCCATGATTTTTTTTGCTAAGGTAAAAATGCAGTTATGCTCATAAACGCTGATATTAAACTCGTTTAAATTTGTTCTGTCTCATGAAGTCCGTATAATGCGGCAATATCCTACGGTCTCCAAGCCCATATATGTATAGGTCAACATTGGGAGATCTAGATCTATTTTTACAACTAATGTCCCATCCTCTATCTAAAAGGAAGCTGTCCATTAAATAAAAGTTAAAGAGAAGACAGAAGTCAATATCTCTAAACTATATTGACCCCCACCAGATGCTACCTCTGGGGCCCGTAAAAGCTCTTTGACATTATTTCTTTCCTCCCAGTCTCTGTGTCTAACACAGAGCAGGCCATCAATTAAAATAAAACTTCGACAATTCTGGTGAGAGTACAAAAAAAATATCTTGTCTTTCTGGAAAGAAGTCTGAAACAACTGAAAGGGTAATAGAAGAAAAGCTCATTGCCCTCTGAGAATGATGACAAAAAAAAAATAGCCCGAAAGTTTCATTCATTATTCAAAGATTTCCCGATGCGCCTTTTTATTGCCTGAAAATACAATTACAACAAGAGAGCATGCCCTCTTTCACTCTTTTCCCTTTTAAGGTTACTCCCTCTGTTGCTCTATACTCTTCCATACATCAATCTGATCCCTTCCCATATCTTTGCATTCCTGTCTCGCTTGCCCCCAAGAGCAAATAAAACCAAAACAAAACGGGAGAAAGCTGTAAGGGAACTGGGTTTGTCATGCCAGAAGCTAGGAGACGACTGGAGATAGATCTTAAAACAAACAAAAACAACAAAACAAAAAAAACAACAACAGGCAAAGGGTTTTTATTTTTTGTTTCAGCACCCCTTTCCCTCAAGACATAAAGTTTTATATGAATTTTTACTTCATTTTTTATTGTGCTACACTGGTATATTTCTGCTGAGGTTTTACGCATACCAGTGTATCTCTTCAGAGGTTGTAAGCATACTGGTAGATTTCTACATAGATTTCACGTACACTGGTATATTTCTGTAGAGGTTTTACGCCTACTTGTATATTTCTACGCAGGTTTTAGTCATACTGGTAAACAGATTTCAAATATAATACAATTTAATCTCCTTTAGCATTATTGTTCCAGTATATCGCTGCCTTTGCAGTAAAAAGAAGTCCATAACTTTTCTTGCCTCAGTATAGTTTGGTCTAAAGACGTGCTCTACAACTCCTACTTTTTGTTAAACATATCTACGGTCTTATTATTTTACTTTTTGTCGGTATTTATGTGGGGGTGCTCAATAAAATCATCATATAATCGGAAATTTACTTCTCGCTTTGTTGCATATTTGTATACAGTTTGAGCCAGGGAATAACCAATTCCAATACGGTTTTTCGAATAACGTGGCATAAGAAATGGAGAAGGAAAAGAACCCACAATGAACGTGACAAACACAAGAACACTGACTCAAGATTTTGTTCAGTCACACTCTATTGGTTCATCTACCTCCGTTCTAAAACAACCAACGCATAGGTCAAAGCTTGCTAAAGTATCATTGTACACCATCAAAGTTTTATTCGTTAAAATGCTTTACTTTAACCAAAGAAAGAATAAAGAGAAGAAACTCCTCAGACTAAAAAGGGTATGTGACAGTTTCGATTATCACCTCAATTTATTTGTAAAGTTTTTATATTTGGCAATCTATGCTGATCTTTTTTCAGCCAACGTGACAAATGTTTAAAATGTACAATTCTGGCTTTTAATAACTTTAAACGATACATTTTTATTGACGTAAAACAAAACAATGGAAAAGAAAAAAACTAGTTAAAGGCAAAAGAATAAAGCAAAAAAAAACAACAACAAAACAAAAAACAAAACAAAACAACAGCAGCAACAACAACAATAAAAAGCCAAGTATAAACAATACAGAACCATACAAAAACACAAACTACTCAACACACAAATATCCTTTTCAGTCTCAACAGGACAGCCAACACGTTAAAAAAAAGAGTTTGTTATCAAAGCCGGTCGCTAACTACTCCTCCCTAAAGGAAGTAGCTTTCAATACCAGATATCAATAATTCAGGATTGTGCCGGTAGAAAGAGGAATGAAAGGGACGCGTGCCATGAGGGAGAAATTAACATACCATGGTCGTCTCGCTGACAGAGTCGAAACTCAGAAGGTGAATACGGATGAGGACCTTGGTAGGATGATCTAAGAGTTGAAAAGAAAAAAAAATACGGTTGAGAAAATGGAGGTGATGCTGTAAATGTATCATAGGGTTTTACTATTCTTCTCACTGTTACCGTTGTTAATGTTGCAGAGAGTGATACTGTTACTTAAATTTAATGTTGCAGACAGTGATACTGTTACTTATGATGATGTTGTCATCGTTTAATGTTGCAGACAGTGATACTGTTACTTATGTTAATGTTGTCATCGTTTAATGTTGCAGAGAGTGATACTGTTACTTATCTTGATGTTGTCATCGTTTAATGTTGCAGAGAGTTGATACTGTTCCTTATTTTTTAGTTCGTTAAATGTTGCAGACAGTGATACTGTTACTTATGTTAATGTTGTCATCGTTCAATGTTGCAGACAGTGATACTGTTACTTATCTTGATGTTGTCATCGTTTAATGTTGCAGACAGTTGATACTGTTCCTTATTTTTTAGTTCGTTAAATGTTGCAGACAGTGATACTGTTACTTATGTTAATGTTGTCATCGTTTAATGTTGCAGACAGTGATACTGTTACTTTTCTAAAAGTTGTCATCGTTTAATGTTGCAGACAGTGATACTGTTACTTCTTCTTCTTATTCTTCTTTTCCTCCTCCTCCTACCCTTCACTTGCTTCCTTCTTTTCCTACAACCCATTCTGCCATTCCTCCTCCTTCGGTAATTCAAATAAGAGTCATGTTGGCTACATGTGACATAGCCTACCTTCCTCATAGTCTGGAGGGACTCTTGGATCGTAAATACTGGTGCCATTCCCTGCTAAAAGGTAGTTAAGCACGCCTCTCCGGGTTTCTAAAATGCTGCGGAAGAAAGTAGAGATGGGAATTCAACAGCAAGTTGCAGTAATTTTTAAGTAAGGATAGGAAAAAGATACTGATGTTGCTGCTGCTACTATTATTTTTATTACTACTACTACTATTACTACTACTACTACTTCTACTACTACTACTACTACTACTACTACTACTACTACTACTACTACTACTACTACTACTACTACTACTGCTACTACTACTACTACTGCTACTACTACTACTACTACTACTACTACTACTATTACTACTATTACTACTACTATTACTACGACTACTAGGACTACTACTACTAACTGCTACTACTACTACTACTACTACTACTACTACTACTACTACTACTGCTACTACTACTACTACCACTACTGCAGCCAGACTTTTACTACTAATCCCACGTCAAAAAATTGCTGCTATCTTTTCTACTTCTCCCACTTACACCACCACCACAACCACTACTACTACTACTACTACTACTACTACAGCTACTTCTACAACACCACCACCAACAACAGCAACTACTACTACTATTACTACTACTACTACTACTTTACTACTACTATTACTACTACTTTTTTACTACTGCTACTACTACCACTACTACTACCACAAGTAATACGACTACTACTGCTACTACTACTAAAACTACTAACTACTACTACTACTACTACTACTACTACTATTACTACTATTACTACTACTACTACTACTACTACTACTACTATTACTACTACTACTACTACTACCACTACTGCAGCCAGACTTTTACTACTAATCCCACGTCAAAAAATTGCTGCTATCTATTCTACTTCTCCCAATAACACCACCACCACCACCACCACTACTACTACTACGTCCACTTCTACAACAATAACAGCAATAACAACAACAACTACTACTACTTCTACTACTACTACTTTACTCTTCGACTACTACTACTTCTTTTAACACTGCTACTACTACTATCACCAGTAATACGACTACCACTACTACTACTATTGCCACCACAACCACTACTACCACCACAATTACTACTACTACTACTTCTACTACTACTACTGCTACTACTACTACT
>BMAT01006648.1:274191-285920 GCA_019649035.1 Elysia marginata
CGGTTCGCATTTTGACATTAGTAGGTAAATATTTATTACGATGCATACATGTCGACTGGATTTCCAATCTTTTGTTTAAAGTTGGCTTCTCTGCTATTATTAAATAATTTTCTGATAGGCGCAAGTTACTGCTAGAAAACTGTGTCGTAACAAACAAATGTAGGCTAGGTATCATGTATATAAAAGTTCCTGAAAGAAGTCGAGCACTGTATTTCATGATATGAAAAACCTAAAATCTAAATAGATAGTTATATAGAAAGATATGGGATGAATGGATGTAAGGATAGAATGAGGACTGAGATAAATAATTTTAGATAGATATAAAAGAAAAGATAGAAAGAAAAGCCAATCTATGGGTTAGGATGTAAATCAATAGAAGAGGTAGATAGGTATATAGAAGAAAACAGAGTGACAGTGTTGTTGCATCATGAGGTCGGATGATACCATAAATCAATTAAACTGCGAAGGAACAGATGGAAAGAAAACCTTCTTGTGTATTCATAGACAGATCAGTAAAACAATGCGCCAAGTTCGACCCAAGAGGAGCTGGAGAAATTGGGCTGCCTTCGTCATAAACCGCTTGGGAGCTTCCCGATTTGAATATCGATAGTTTGATTAAGCTGAATATACGGTGGAAGACAGACCTTAAGATCTCTTAAATCTTGTCAGTATGAGCCTGTAACATGGTAAAACAAGCAGAGAAGAACTCCTACCAGGGCTGCTTACATGACAAGGATACTAACGAATGTATTGAAAACAGCAAACTTAAATCCTTTAACTACCAACCTTACTCTGAATAGAGGACAATATTGTCGCTTCAGACTACCACAGGCTATGCTTGTTTAGTGTTATACAATAAATTTCATAGTCACTTTATTTTTTAGCAATAAGTAAGTACATATTAAAGACCAAATCCTTTGCGGAAATTAAACCTTCATCCTCATTAATCCTAACTTAAGAAAAACAGTGCGCAGCAATTTCCTAGGAGGAAATTACAAGATGGTAGAAAATTTACCATGACTTGATCACTGAAGGGTCTATTCCAAACATCTCTTTACTCGGGAAACCCACATCACGTTTACCACTGTCCCTTAGACAAACCAAGATCACACTTATCTTCCGTCTAGGACCCCGAGTCATCTCGAGTCGGAACTTTTTTTTCAGACTTCTGATTTTCGTCCTGAATAAACGTTCTCTTTTTCCACATCTCCCCTTTAATGCCTCATGGAAAGTCCGCCTACTACATATCAAAGACCATTTTACAAAAAAAAAATCTTTATGAAGGGCGTAGAAAACGTCACGGGTGCGTGCATTGATGAGGGAGTGAATAAATAAGCAACTGGAAAAAAAATGAATTTTGCTGTTAAACCCAGAAATGAAAAAGACAATTTATTCCAGCCTGATATTAGTAATTGCTAGACGTGTTGTTGTATGCAACTTCACAGTACGTATGGACAGTGTATTTTACAAGTGCTGCCTAGTCAGCTCTTAGAAAATGCACGCTTGAGGACGGAACTTGAATCATCAAAATTTAAAAACTAATTACGTGGATGATTAATTATTTATCAGTGTTATCTTGATTTCTGTTTGTTTAGTAAACACGTAAAAAAACCAAGAGCAAAAACAGCATTCTCATTTTTACGTTTAAACCGAAATAAGAAAAAAAAAGAAAGGCTCACTGTCGTGGAAATTAATTACCGAATCTACGCTTGAGAAAGCAACTTACAATGCAGTGATCAAGGAAAACGCATTCATTTTGCATGAACGTCATTTTGAGCACGTCAGTAGCCAATTGGCATGCTCTTCTTTTAATTAAATATACAAACTAGAAAACAACCTTGGGCTCTTTTATTGAACTGTCAATAGGTCTGTCTCATCAACATGGAAAATCTCTTTATAAAACAAATAGTGCTTTGCGATCTGATAACAGTCATTTTGACATAACATTACATATTCTTCATGTAACTGAAATCATGTTTTGTGAATACAAACACAAAAGTCTTGCACCTTTTTGCCACATAGATGTTTTTTACAATAATCTTTTCAGCGCTCCCCTCCCCATCTAACCCCCCAACAATTGATGAAAAAAAATGTTCTTAGGGCGTGATCTCAAGTTATAAATCAAATGGCAAAATGTTTTAACCATTTCACACAAAAAGGCTTCCATTTTTCTCTTATGCTCTCTAAAAAAACAAAAAAAAATTAACAAAAACATAGCCCCATCATTGCCTCAAATAATTATGAGACTTTGGACAATGTGGTAGTATATAATGCGATTGAAAAATCCTTGAAAATAAAACGAAAAAAGAAGCAATTCTTCTTATAAAACGCAAGATAGAAAGGAGAAAGGGGGACCTGGCTGGGAGCAAATATCTGACATAAAACTCAATCAGACGATTTCGTATAAGGTTTCCTCAAAAAGGTGTCTGCGACAAATTAATATTTTCAAATGTTTTTTTGAAGCATCGATCAAGAGGCTTAAAAAGAATGATGTTGAACTTTTTCTTAGTCGGCTAGAATAAAAGTTGCGAACAATTAATCAAACATGACTAATACACCATAGTTGAATAAAACACAACATTCTCAAAAAATTATGCTTGTTTAACTTGCGAAACATTTTGCTGAAAAAATCTAAGAAAACACCTGAAGCGTAACTATTGTACGATATATATTAATCAATTTCACATCAGGTATAGAAATACTACCAATTTTTTACTATATATAGACAAAATGTCGATCAAATTATGAGCTCTATGTGATAAAAGTACGTACATTTTGCCCGACTAATTAAACTCTTTTCAAATAGTAGGGCATACAATACCCAATACATGAAGCCCAAGAGTCTAACTATAACATTTTAGCTACAGATATATACCGGTACACTATTGATAAAAAGACTTTTTAAAATCGATTCAGATAGTGGATATTGTACTAAATGATTGTGTGCGGAGGTCACAGATATTTAGTGGTCAGAAATGGAGGGGGAAACGCGATGAAAGATTTTCTAAAAAAGAGTCTGCGGTACATAATATCTGGATAATTATCCAATTTGATTTTTTAAATAAACCAGTTCCCTAAAAACTTTTTCTGCTAAAATAGGATAAAAATATACTTTTTATTTTTCATAGAATTACAATTCTCAATTTATGTCCCAACAATCGAAAATCGTTGTAAATTTAAAACAACCCTTGATGCATCAAGACGCAATTGTAGGTCGGAACAAAATTTTAAAATCACTGCGGAGAAGGTTTTTGAATAGGTAAACCGATAGCAGAAGGAGGAAACAAACCATTACGAAATGAGAAATAAAACTTCTAGACAAACTAAAACATAATCCCTATCAGACTCGAATCAGACTGAGATATCATGGGTAGGCTGACAGAATAAAGCACAAAAACTATGGTGAGTAGAAAACATATTTGCTTTATTAAAAGCTATTTCATGTCGGCCTGCCTGTCATAAACCCACAGGGAAGGCTTTCAAGCCGGATAAACTACCTTTGGGAACAGAGACACTGCGTGGATAACACAATTAATATTAGACTATGAAGTTATCGCATGGAATTGGAAACTGAAAGATAAGCAGAGAGAGAGAGAAAAAGTGAATTACGATACAGAGAGGAAGAGAGCGAGAAGAGAGAGATAGATAGAGAAAGAGAGAGGGAGGGAAAGAAGGAACTCAAGTTAGAGAAGAAGAGACTAAGAGAGAGAGAGAGAGAGAGAGAGAGAGAGAGAGAGAGAGAGAAAGACAGACAGACAGACAGACAGACAGACAAACAGACAGACAAACTGAGAGGTGGAAAAAGAGATAAATAGATAGATAGATAAATAGAGAAAAAGAGAGAAAGAGATATCGAAACAGAAAGATAAAAGTAAAAAATTATGATATAATGAAAGATAGATAGATCGCATAATTAAATGAATTGATAAAATTATAGACTGGTTAACAAAAAGCATACGCATAAATAGGAGATAGATAGATTGACTGAACATAGTTAGATAGACAGACAGACAGATAGATAGATAGATAGTTAGATAGATGGATAGATCGATCGGTAGATAGTTGGACAAATAGATTGGCTGATGGAAAGATTCATAGAGGTGTTGAACGTTGGGGAAAAGAGGATGGAAAGAACTCGACAAGTTAACCAACTCAAACAGTATGACTAAGTATTTGAGAGTAAATCAGGGAGGCGAAGAGAAAATTATGAACAAATATACAGTAGTAGAGCTGTAAAGTTACTGGTCTGGTTTGTTTATCAACTCGGACAGTCCGTCAGTCAACATTGAGCTGGCTTTTCTACCAGAGGATTTGCTTTGGTTTAAAAAGTCTGACTCACACTCTACTAGAGATGTTTGTCGGTGTTTTGTATTGAGCATATTATTGATAATACCAGAGTATGGTCTCTGATTTACATTTGCCAATCATTCAGCGAGTAACATGGAACGTGAATGAATTATTAATTAGAGCAAAGAGTTTGATGCATAGTCACAGACAGCACGGCGGGGAGAGAATATAATGTGAGCAAAGGTACACACTGCAAGAGAGAAAGGAGACAAGTCATGTCATTCACACATAGGAAAGTGATTTAGAAAACATAATATTGACAAGAGATTGTCGAGGTAGTTTAATAATATTTCAATTAATCTCGGTAAAATGCTTGTGAGATGCAAAACACGAGTAAGCTGTAAAGACAGAAAAAACAGAGTCAGGAAGATAGAAGAGGGAGAGAACAGAAGAAGGAAAGAACGATAGTGAAAGACAGACATGGAGAATTAGACAGACAAAAAGAGAAAAAAAGAGATTAGGAAAGAGCATCAGATTGAAAGGAGGACGGGGAAAGAAAGAAAAATGGTTATGAGAGAGGGGTAGGCACGGAGGCAGACCGACAGAGAACGAGCAAGCGAATGAGCAAGCGTGCGAGAGAGATAGAGAGAGAGAGACAGCGAGAGACAGCGAGAGACAGCGAGAGACAAAGACAGACAGGCAGACAGAGACAGACAGGCAAAGAAAGACAGACAGAGACAGTTAGACAGAGAAAGACTAAGACACAGAGACAGGAGGACAGAGAGAGAGAGAGAGAGAGAGAGAGAGAGAGAGAGACAGACAGACAGACAGACAGACAGACAGACATACGTGCAAAAGACAGACAGAAAAGACACAGAGGTAGAGATTGCCTTTTAAAGAAAGTAGTTGTTTCAAAATCACAATTTTGCTAAAAACAGTGTAAAGCATTTTGTCAGACCGTGTCTATTAGCAGAATCTTACTTTTGTTAAAACTCGCAATGTCACGTGACGTTTACACAAAGGGAAAAATATTATCAAAATCAATTTATACGTGCTTTTTACAACGTTTAGTCGAAATGCCAAAGCAAAGTTTTACTCTAGCCACCAGCGCTAGCCCTGCTCAGTCGGGCCCCTGAACAGATCGGTTTTGGGTTGCTGCAAAAATGGATATTGTGATTGCTATTGTTTCAAAACTAACACATAAACTTATAGTGCAAAAAATCCGGTTAAAATTAAAGATTGTTAAATTAATATTTGTCTTAAAAGCGACTGTAAGATAAAGGAAGAAAGTTCTTCCTATAGTTTTGTACGTCGCTTATGGCGACGTGAAATGGCTAATGGCGTTGGTTGAACTTGTATTCCTTTATCTTCAATTCAGTCATATTCGCCAGGACAAATACACAATGGTGGGGGAAGTCTTTGCGATATTAGTTCTCATACAAATGGAAGGCATAAAGTAATGACTGTCGGTACTGGAGTACTGGCTACCCGTAGGCATTAAACAAACTATGACCCAGAAAATGCCTGCCTTCTCTGTGGTATTTGAACAAAATTATGCCTGTCTGTTGCATAATTTACAAGCAGACATTTAAAAACAGTTTTACTAAAAAGTTTTACTCCTGCCAACAACCTACAATTTCCATCATTATCGAAAAAAAGCTGGATGAAACTAGAGACACTACATGAGAAAACACCTTGAGAAAGCTAATCAGGCCTACGTTCGAATCTAAATTATGCTTTAAAAAATTCAAAGGTTGCCATCAACACAAACGCGTTTCAGATTCTAGGATACTAAGATACATGCCGTAATCCAGGTCATCTATAGTTGAAACCCGACACCACAATACCCAAGAGGTTTGTTATCCTGCCATCTATGAATGAGGCAATAACGTTAGAGCACACAGATGCTACTGGTCCATCGCCAGTACAATTGTTGATTCTGTATAAACTTGGACCACATAATTATTTTCAGTAGACTCAGAGAGCAAAACAGAAACCATATGACCGATTAATACCTTTATAAATCTTTAAAATAATACCATTATTTCATAGAGGTAATTTTTTTAGATATGGTTAAACCTCTGGAATTTAAGCAAAGTATCTCTTGATAAATCAGTGCAGTCACAGCCATAAAGCTCATAACGATTTTCTTCGCTTTCTTTTGACTTTTTACTCAAACAGCTACATCAAATAAAGTTTGCACTTTGTTCCTCATGTGGTATTTCAAACAACTACAGGTTCAGTTATCGATATCATGATTATCTTTTAGAAAAAAAGTTCACTAAAGAAAAAAAAGGTACATTATTTTTGTATTCATTAACTTTTGTTAGTCTTTGTGTACGTTTTAGTCTTGGAAAATGTGACAAACTTGTGCCCATTGTAAGTTAACTACATAATGCATTATAAACAACGGAAGAACAGTTTAGCATGGTTTATTTGTTTACTGCATCTGTTTTCTTTATTTTAGAATATTAAATTAGTTCTTTTCAAAAATATAAACACGAAAGTTGTTCCCGTTTTGCATTCAAAACCAAATTGATAATAAACAATGACCTCGTGAGAGCTCAATGCAAATTTTTAATTCGTATAAGGGTATAGACTATGCGGCGATGCTAACATCTGAAAATATTGATGCAGTTCATAAAGGCATGAAGACTCTCAAACACAAGTCAATATCAAATTAATTAAAGACAATGACCGTTGTTTAGTATGTTATGCTTCATTAAAAAACAACAAAACAACACAAACACACACAAAAACAACCAATCGTTTATTGAACTAAAAAGTGTTGACCGAAGTTCGAGGCTCAACTGTTTTGTGACTGGCGCTTCAGCGACGACCTCATAGAGCACGCAACCTGACTAAGACAAGACCAGAATTTATTTATACAAAGCGCAGTTAACAATGAAAACCATTGGATTAGACTATGTATTCAACAGGAGCATAAAGTCCAGCGTAGCTTTATTTCGTGACGCTTGGGAACGATGCACACCGCTTGAAACAATACGCAAGCGAGAGCAACACTAAAGTGCTAATGCTAGCTTAGCATGAAGATATTAAAATATTATCCGTATCCTTAAAAGTAAACATAAACGGTTAAAAGAAAATGTAAAAGAGTGAAGAGCTAGCTGTTTAATGTTGCGATTGGCGGTATAATAACGCGGAATTACGATTGGAATTTCTCCCGAATCTCACCATGACAAAAGCTTTTTCAGAATGGTTTTAGGAGTTTATTCTTGTAAAACTAAGTCCATTACACCCTAGAAATATTTCATCAAAGATTCTATTTTTCAAAGAAATAGAAGAAAAAATATAAATCTTCTTATCTGACCGAATCAAATGCAAGCAGAGACTGGCATTTTAAAACCAAATGCAATCAAATAATAATGAGTAACCCATAGAGCAAGTGAACTCCCTAAAACCAGTCTCAACTTTAATGTTTTAGAGCTTGGCACAAAGCTACGCAACAACATCAATCTTTTCTCCTGTCGTGAGGTCTCGGTGGCGATTGTTTCCTCGAGACAAAGTTCATCAATACTGCAGCTCTTGACAAAGTAAGAGAAACTTCAACATTGAGAAACCTGACTCTATCGATTCTGTAGCAGTCAGACCGACAAACGCCATGGTCGACGGCATAAAACACTATTTGGTCAGGCGATAAAATATATGTTTTCTGTATTGGATTCGCATACAAAGTACCATCCAGGTCAAACGCATGCATATTTCATAGAATTGAAAGAATGATATAGAAAAGTACTATTTGTCAGTATAGATAAACTTACTTTCACTAAAAAGAGCTGAAAGAAGATGTCTACTAAGTAACCAAATACTAAAACATAAAAATATAAGCCCTATGTGTTCACCAAGAATATTTTGGTGTTGATATCTGCAAATTTCTAATGCGCGGTAAGCCACTATTGTGCACCAGAGACGGTATAACTTGATCATTAAATTTAAAAATCTCTCCTCTCTAACACCTTTATAAAAAATCGCGCTTAAAACCACAATCTTACCGAGTGTACATTGGAATGTAAGTCTACGTCTAGAGTTAAATTTTGCATCTCTTTCGCCTTCAGATAAGCGAAAAAAATTAAGATTCACTTCTTCTTGAACGCAAACAATCATCAGCAGTTCATCATTAGCACCAATATCGATTCTTGATTTCACAGTCGTTGTTGTTTCTGCGCCACTAAACAAGGAGAATTTACATTCACAATACCAACTTTAGCTATCGTCTTTTATTTTAAAAAAAGAAAGAAAAAGAAAACCAACAGTGACAACAAAAAAAAACCCACCGAAGTTTTTTTTAAACCTAATGTCCTGTTTACACTTTTCAATGCAAAAAATAGGGCCTTATTATCTAAGATACAAAATTTTCAATTCAAAGATGTGTTTCTCTCTCTTGCTAAAGTTTTGGTAGAAATAGTATCATCAGCGTTGTTGGGAGCGAAAGAGTTAATAAAAAAACAAATGTATTTAGCAGTAGCGAGAGAGTTAATATATTTTTGATGATTGTGCTGAGTGATAGTAGTATAAGTTGACTGGGTATGCATGCTTTGACCTTCGTGTGGGAGTGAGTTTAATTTAGTGAGCGCGGATCAGCGGGTGTATATAGTTTGGAGGACTTGCTGGACTCGGCGCCTTGGATTGAAGCCGCGGAGAGGGACGTTAGAGGGACCTACGCCACCCTGTCAAGTACCCGTGCCAAGTGCCAGTGTCATAAGTATTTTGTATCGGGGACCATCGTGGTCGTTTTGTATTTCTCTATTTTGATTTCCAATTTTAAAGTAATAAATGTAAAGCTGCCTTTTAGAATTGCCTTATTGTTTTAATTTAACGCACGTTAAATATGTCTCTGTTTTGCATGTAACTACGCAGTAGCCAATAAATGAAAGGTTAAACCCTAACGCTTAGTTTTAGAGGGTCGCCAATCCCTAACAAGCGTATTCACTGTGCACTGAAAGAATGAGACCCCTATTTATGATTTGATGTTTGGTTTTTATCGGGTTTGAAGTTGATACGAGTACCTTTTAAATATTTCTACATTTGATTTCTCACCATCAGTATTAGCGCCCGTGGACTTCACAAATTTCATCTCAGAAAACCCTTTGTGTGGACGCTTTCATTTGAGAGCATGTCGTGTATTGACTAAAGGCTGATATCTAGTATCCGAGTGTATCAATATATGCATAAAGATAACATCTGAAGGGATTTATAATTTATCATTGTTTAAATATCTTAATTAATCTACGTCAGGCAATACTTTACAGGAAAATTAAGGACAACCAACGAATATTTTTCAAACATGATGTTAGTTATAGTCATTTTTTAAAGATGGCAGAAAGCAAAGATGGAGGCTTACATTTTCTCTCCTTTTCCTCCATATTGGTACATCTGGTCATGTTTGTATGGACAAAATCGATATGGTAATAAAAAACAGTCACTTAAAAGCAGCGATATCATTTTACCATGAAAATTAATCTTTTTCATATTAATAGCATTTCCGAACATTAACACAGCATGAGACCAGCAGGTGTCCAACCCAAAGGTTGGAAGTCATCAAAGTTTATGTCAAGTGTTTTATTTAACATGCTCTAACGCAGATATTGAAGTAGCATTATTGCTCATCCAAAGTAATATCAAAGCATTAACACTTAAATATCTAATAATACCGCACTTTGCAAACGCAAGTGGTGAAGCACAATTTGAGGGGTTGCGTTCACCCGTTGACTACTGATAACGTAAGAGAGACAACAACCTCCAGGTAGATTTATTGAACACAAAGCAAAGAACTTGAAGTTTGCTCCTATTGTTCTATTATTTAAACTAATCTAGGCCACAATGTCACCTTGACCTGTAAACATGAAAACATAGACCTGACTCACACGATATGGAGCTAACAGATAAAGTTGAATACGGTGTACTCAGACCGACATTTCTCTTTTAACTAATGTATTGCTTTAAATTGTACAAATCGATGTGCACTAGTGTTTTGATATTGAAATTCAAACACGGATAATATTTTACTCACTACTGGACCCCAGGACTATTTATTGGATTTTTTAGCGTTTTGTCGTTTACAATGTCTTGCAGAAAAAAATATGTCAACAGTTTGATCCTTGATCATGCCTCAGTGTTGCCATATCCTGTGCAAGTTTACAAAGCGAGACGGAATGATTGTTTCGAAAAAAAAACAACAACAAAAAAAAAACAATCTTATTTTCAACTTTACATTCAATTTGAAGAATATGGTTAAACATTTGTTATCGATTGGATAATCGATAGCCTAGTCAATAAATTGTGTCAAGAAAACAATGACTTGCAGATTCTAATCATCGCGCATGTTCCCTTATCAACCAGAAAGGACCACTTCCAAATTTTTTATCCACTACACCCCTACACACGCGGAAAAGTTATTTATACCTAGAAACAGTATGGACCTTTATTTATAAAGACCACAGGTCTCGTCTATCAAGCATCAGCATTAATTTTTGCAAGGTTTTGCTTGGAATCTCTAGTTTATAAAAAGGGGGCTAAAGAACAATTTGTGGCGAAAGGACTTAGCAACAAATGTGAAAAGAACGAAGCACTCACAAGGAAACAATGGCGAGAACATCTTATGAGTCAGAAACTTGATAGATGATGAGATCTGTGGGGCACAGCCCCAGCTGAGAGGGCTTGAATATTTACAGATTTAATAGATTAGAATTTGCATCACTGGTAATATACGAGACTCGCATTTCCACTAAAAAGCCTACTTCTCTCCACTGCCAATTTCGTACCTTTATAATATTTCAATCATTTGATTGTACAGTGACTGCCTCCACTATTTATTCTGGTCTCTAGATCTAAAATTTGTATAAGGCATACCTTAAATGTTATCGTTTGTTCTCTGGGCTTGTTGTTTATGGCTAAAAAGTTGGTGTGCTTCCGGATTTAAATGGCTGCCTTTGGTGTGATTTGGATCTTCCCGTTCAAGTAAGCGAGTCGCTTAGAGACGCTAGGCAAGGACATTTGCCATGAAACTCTTTTTTTAAGGAGCGTAGTGGCGACATGGTTTAAGCTATGTTCCTCTCAGTGGCAAGGCGATGGGTGCCGAGGCATCTATAAGTCGAAGGTTGGAATCATACTAAAGGCAGACATTTCGGGCATTTCCACTAAAAAGCCTACTTCTCTCCACTGCTAATTTCATACCTTTATAATATTTCAATCATTCGAAATAAAACAGATTATTTTAATTTTAGCTTATTGAATAGCTTTGGCTTAAGCTAAAATTGAATAACACCAAGCCAGATGAAACTGCCAAAATAATAGAGAAACATAATTTTTTATTAATAAAAAATTCCTTTGTATTAAACGTAGACCCTACTTTTCTTCATATTCAGAGGAACATGACGCTACACAACAAGAGCAATTTTTTTTCTTCCTAGTAAAGTTTTAAT
>BMAT01006648.1:298877-324552 GCA_019649035.1 Elysia marginata
GGCGAGAACAGAATAAAAAACAATAGCAATATAGCTGAATAGGGTTTGAGACATTTGGGCCTCCAACAGCACTTCTCTGATACAAAAGTAGCCCTATTAATTATTGAGATTAGTCAATGCAATTCAGTGATTTTAAACAATTACTATTTGTTTTGTCGGAAGGTAAATTATGCACAAGGTTGTCACAGTCTTAGCTGTCCAGCTTCATGAAACTTAGTTCCCGAAAAGGTTAGACAATTTCGATGAATAAGTGACAAGAGCAGAGCTATAAATTAGATGCAAGCAATTGTTTGTAAACTTTGCATTCTTATTTTGGGCATGGATTTGGAGGTAAGGGTTTAAGTTAATAGAAAACACTTATTGGAGGCTCCACTTGAATTAATATCAATGACACGATCAGAATGCTGCAGTTTTGTGCGTGGATAAACCTATTAAGTATTTTCTTATTTCGACTGTAGAAATACTTTTTAAAACAAATGCTCTGTGTGGTTGTAAATATATAAGCTATGAATCTTGAAAGTCAGAAAAGTTATAGCTAGAAGAACATGTATAGGATTTTTCAACAGGTTTTTAGAACACTCGACCTCTATGGAAACAACACGATGGTACACTTCATAAGGCCGCAACTAAAATTTTCATTTTTAAACAAGACAAACGATTTGTTCTGATTTTCTGTCATTCCTTTTCTGAAAGTAATAGACCCTGTACACATTTGTGGAAAAGAAACGAAACGTCAATATTGTAGGTCAAAATCGGATTAAATCATTGTTTTTCCTGCAAAAGAATTCATAAAAGATAAACGAGACATTTTAATCTATCACAGTGGGCTTTTTGACCATGACTTGTGGCTAAAAAACGCACAAAAGGAACATAATAACATCAGCAATTAAAATAAATGAAAGAAAAGCCACTGAATAAGATAAGTTTAGTTGTGAACATACAACGGTACCAGTTCAAAAGCTGTATAATGACTCGTTAAAGCAAAAAGTATAAAGTTTTTTTTCAGACTCTCGTTGTTCAAGTACACCAGATGAAGTTCAAGGTTACTATATGCACAGAGGCTGCGGGAAGTATGAGAAGAATGGACATCGCGCCGTGCATTCTTTAAACTGAATGATAAGCGTATTCTTCGAAACAGAAACACAAATATAAATAAAAAAACACTACCTGATGATATTTCCTTCTTTCTATACTGTAATTAAGCTTTTGATAATCAAGCACTTTTTTGGATATGAGACTCTATGCTATTATTCAACATCATGGTACCCGGAGACGGTAATCATACCACCAATGACAGACCTCAGTGCCTTCACCGCTTTGATCGATAGATACCATCCCATTTCCACAAATTAACTCTTTCAGGGTTTTTGGCAATATACAAACCGTAATATCTTGACCTAGATAAAGCATTATCTAGAGCTAAAGTGACCAGCATTTCAACATTAAAATGTCAAAAAGAAAAAAGAAGACATAGTCGTAAGTGTATTGTATTTTTATAAGAGAGCTACTCTCTCGTGATGATATTGAAGGCTGCCTTGCACCTGTCCAACAGAGTCGTAGTTCCAAAATTTGCGTTATGAACGGATTGGGTGGTCTCAATATATTTCATAGGAAACACGGAAAAACGAGACAGCGTAAAGCTTCCGATTATGCTTTGATCGTTTCAGTACAGAAGCTTTTATCCTCCAAGACTAGATGTTTATGTATATCACAGACTATTTACAAAAGTTTTTTGGGCAATTTACAAAAAAGAGAGGAAATCCATGCAAAATTTGTATATGCGCAGTAGCTTGTCGACTTAGTCTTTTAATGAGTTAAAACTTAGGGCAGCAAAAGTGATTTCTAGGAGGCTATTCGATGTCTCAACTATCCTAAGATTTAATTTTTTTTCGTACATTCAGGTGGCTTGTTTGTTTTGCGTCTTTGTAGCAAAGACCTCTTGTTCTGGTAGTGTCTTTGTTGAATGTAAGATAGTCTTCAACATTAACATTATAGAAACCGTACGTTAGTTTTATGCTTTTAACAAATCTCCTCGAAGTCTTCTATACATTGAGCTTGTGAGGTTAAAGGCTTGTAGTCCCAGCTGAGATAAGTTATATGTGGTACTTGTTTTGTTGGCCGTCGTTAAACTTTTTCTATTGATATTGCGTCTAATATATACCTATAAACATGCAGAGAAATAGTAGAATAAAAAATTTACTACATTGTTAAATCTATACTATTGAATAAACGGTGTGAACTGTACACAATCTGACTCATTTCACACACTTTGAAAAGAAATAGAAGGTAAATGAACACACTGAAATAAATACTCGTTTCACTTGCTTCTCGAATTCGTTTGTTGATTTCTGCTTTTTAAAATAGAATCTGGTTTAAATGTAGGTTAAGAACCTAAATTAATTTTATGAAAATATGATTTAGAATCAGAAGCTTATCTAGATAATCAAGATTTAGAACTAGATCTATAAGAGGTCTTCATCTAAAAACTTAGATTAGCCCTAGATCTAACCTAGGTGTAGGCGTAATGTTTTCTTCCGTTTTTAAGTAGGCTGTACTGGACGTCTTCAAAGTTCTTAACTCTTTGCCTTATACAGACTACCTTCTGTTTTCAATTAAATGAACGTTGTTTGTATTCTGCCTTCCCATTCGCAATTTCTTTCTGTCTGTTCATCTTTCAAATTTCTCTAAATCTATACACGCACTGACCCATCAACTTATACATCCATTTATCTACCTTCCCTTGTTAAGTTTGTTGCCTACAATTTGACTTCTCACTCTTTCTTGGGCACAACTAATGCCTCGCACTAGATATCTTTTTATGTTAAAGTACAGTTTTAACGTTTATCACTATTTACAATTTGAGAATCTTTTCCATGTTGTAAAAAAGGAACCTATGTAAGCCTACTGTCTTTTACCAACCATAAAAATAGAAAGTCCTTTGAAAATCTCGTTTTTGTTATGCAAAAATCTAGTTGTGTGAAATGAGTCTGAAGATTTTTTTATTACTAACTTACAACACAGGCTCAAAAAATTACTAAAAAGTTGATTATGAAATAGCAATAATTCCATTAAAAATGCCATAAAATATAACCTGTAGGACTAACTGCCTTATCAGCATTTTGGTTTTGAGTAATTTAAAATTTAACCGGCTTTTTCATATGTGTGACTTTGGAACCTGCTAACATAAAGAACGGTTGTGAGGAGGGTAAAAACATCGCAATAAAACATTTTTTTTCATACAAAAACCAGTTATAAAGTGGTAGGCACAATTTCTTACCTTTGAAGTTTAGTAAAACATTCAAGATTGAAATCTGTAAACAAGAAAGTCATGTTGAGAGGAAATCTATAATTCTGAACAGGAAGCACCGCTTAGAAACTCTTGAGGTTAAGACATATTTCTAACACATGTAGTCTTCCACCTATATTGGACGCTGGTGTAAACTCATTATAGTATAACATTCTGCATCGCACGATATAATTAGCTCATAATGAAAATTTTAAAATGAGAAAAATAAACGCGTAAGTATGCTTAAGATCATACTATAGTATAACAATTAGAACAAGCATTAAAGAAAGTAAAGAATATCCTAAGAACTATAAGAAGACAATGCAAAACATACCATGTTCTATACTCGCAATATTGTTGTTGGGATAAATTCCATAACGAAACTTTCACAAAAAGATAAAACGCCAAAAAGATAGGAACAAAGCTATTTAAAAGAAAAAAATGTGAAGTTGATTGGATAAATTTCTATAAAACTAATGTGTAAATATTGAAAAATTGAAAAAGTTAAAAAAGTTACACTTCAATGATATCCACAAAACTGGATTGAACTTAAATAAAAAAAAAACTTGATATTTGAAACGGAAATTAGTACAGTACAGTCAGAAAGTCTACTTACTTTCTCATAACAGAAAATCTGTATTTTGCGTGCCTTTATTCCCTCAATGTTCTATAAAGTCCAGTAATGAATGAGCCTTACTGTGAATATCGACTTTAATACGAATACTTTTTTAATTTTCTAAGCCCGCTAACAGTAACGGCCAATATGCGGGACTATGCTCACATCTAGAGGTCTTGACGCGAAAAATCGGACTCACTAAGTACACTGCCACCTTGTGCTGGTAACGTGTTGGGCCAAGAGATGTCGCTGAGTGCAAGAGGAAGAGAGGGAGAGAGCTAGAGAGGATGGCGGAAAGACTGGCGCCTGCACGCACATCAATAGGCGAGTAAGGCAGGCTGTGTTTGAGAGAGAGAAATTTAAGACAATGAAAAAGGCGGAGAAAAAATACGAAGAGAGAGAAAATGAGAGACAGATAGAGATAGGTAAATGGATGGACAGAGATAAATAGATAGATAAATAATTAGGTAGAGAGATAGAGAGAAAGGAAGAGAGAGAAATGAAGAGAGACACACACACACACAGAGAGAGAGAGAGAGAGAGAGAGGAGAGAGAGAGAGAGAGAGAGAGACACTATGGGTGATCTAGCCCTTCATATAAACGGGCAAAATGTAAAAAAATGTAAATATAATCCACGCCAAGGTGATAAAACGCAAAACAAAGAAACTGAAATAAAAAAAAACACACCTGTATTAGCACCTAGTAGAGTAGATTAACAGAAAGAAGTGAAACCTCGATGCCGGTTAAAAAAAATTTAAAGAAGACAAGGATACGGAGAGCATAGAGGCAGAGAGGAGATGGAGAGCTCTATGTGTAACTGATGCGAGTTCATTAATGCTTTGTGATTAATGGGAAAGGTCAAACTATAGCTAGCAAGATTGCTGTATCCGAGAATTCTACAGAGCCATGATGAAACTGCGTAACCTGTACTCTTGAGAAATCATATCTAATTGACATACTTCATATCAGAAAGAACACTGCCTCATCATACTCAACTTGTAAAGCAAACATATTCAGTCACAATGTTGTTACTATTCCAGTCAGGACACACACACACATAGAGCCTCCAAATGTGCGGCTTATACTATGTGGTAATTGCTCGGCTTTCAATCCGAGAGGTACGAGGTTTTAGTTCTGTTTTCGGCATTTTGAGAAAGGCTATTTACCCATTTCTCCGCCTCATTCAGGCGTTAAAGGAGTTCCCGGCTATGGGCAGTGAGATATCATGTCAGTTGAGAGAGTGATGCGCTTTATTTGCTTCTCTTCTGTGAGTTTATAAGGTAATTTGGTTGGTGATGGCCTTTACATATTTTATCGCAGTCTTGAAAGATAATGCAATGGACAATACAATTCTTTGCTGAATAAAACTAATAAATATTTTTTTTGGTTAATCAGCGGTAATGCTCGTTTTTAGTCGCAAACCCCTCAAATATTCATTTAGATTAGTAGGATTTTTCGCTATATACATGATACAGTTTACACTGATTAAGAAAGTAAAAAAAGACCGCACATGAAAAGCACTACTCTCAGACAATCTCGACAATAAAAAGACCATAGCCTACTGGTTTATACGAAATATTCATACTTCTAAGTAAAGATAAATCTATGGGCTTAACAAATCGTTTTACGAGGCCCCAAAAATGAATAAGTAAGTTTTGATTTTTAAGAGCTTCTTATAGAAATTAATTGTAGAAATACATTTAGGAATGACAGGTTGAGTATTTTTGGGTATGGTCAAGGTTGGTACTTACCTGTTTTATTAAAGGCTTAAGCCAGATAGACCTATATAAAGGTTAATGACACCACAGCAACGCACAGGAAGGGAAAAGGACAAAAACAGATATATATATATAAAGATAGAGAGAGAGAATAACACAGAGAGAGAGATACAGAGAGAGAGAGAGACAGAGAGAGAGAGAGATTGTAATATGTAATATGTATTGTTTATGAAAAAGGCGATCAAATAAAGCCGAAACGTTTTTATGTTATAACTTAGGTGGTATTGTTTTTTTCTTGTGTCAAGAAGTAATAGGTTGTTAATCTGCTTTTTATAAACTATTAGAGAGAGAGAGAGAGAGAGAGAGAGAGAGAGAGAGAGAGAGAGAGAGAGAGAGAGAGAAACACATAGAATTATCGTGTTGACATCGTATTTCTTGGACACCTACCAACATGAAAGCAAACATTCCGAAAACAGGTGTTACAGCCTCAAACCTCCCATGTCGCAAGCTTACCATTTTGAATGATTTTTTAGCTGTCGCCTCACCCATCATAATCTGAAATAAACCAGGCATGCTCTCGGCACAGTACATTCCTTGAACATCACCCATATACGCATATCTAGGAATGTTTATCACAGTTTTTTATGTTATGATTGAAAAAGACAAGACCTATGTAATCTTTGTGGAATTTGATTTATGACAGGTGGTCTTTTCAAGAAAAGCTATAAAGATATATTATGAAGTTATTCCTTTCAAACTACACAAAGATATTGATAATAACGGTAATTTTTATGACCCGCACAGAGTGTCACCAACTTTATTTTAACGAAGACTTTTGCGTCCGTGGTAGTTGTTCGAATTATTTCACCTTTCCTCCCTGACTACCACGCACGCGTGACATCGACATCCAAATTACACTTGATATGTATAACAATATACCTTTGAAGGGCCTTTCACATTAATACTCATTTTAAAATGATTTTCCTTTTGGACAGACTCGAATATTGTGTGACGCGTGTCAAGGGTTTGTTGATCAAACAAACGCTGTTTCCTTGCCAAAGAATTCACCTATTCTTTCGATGTAATCCTTGTTACCCCTGCACTTAGGTTATGTAGATTTTTTCATATAATATACAGATAAAGCAGGGTTCCCCTTTCCTGTTCAGGGATGTGCCAAAAAACATCGACAGATGATGAATGTTAATTTCCGAAATGTATTGAATTTTCCGCTAATAATTTTCAGCGCAGTGAATAAGTTATTGGACATTTGGTTGCAACTACTTTCAAATAATCCTACATACCTGGTTTCTTAAAATTGGTAAGTCGATATTTGGAAATGCATATTTTAGGTCTTAAAATATTTACTCACAAATATTTACTTACACCCCCTCCCTCTTTGCAAATATATTTATGTAAATTCCTTGTCGATGGGCTCATTAATCTTTATATGATGCCGATCGTTCAATACTAAATGCTCATACTTTATCCTGCCGTTTTCTCAGGGCCGGGGGACTGGGCCTTCATGCGCTCACGTACTCACAAACTGTGCATGAAAGCGTTCAACCTTTTATTCTGATTTTATCTGGGTCCACAGTGTACGACACGCTACTTGACGCTTACTGGTACGAGAAAAACGTATGACGTCAAGCCTGTCAAACATTTTTCTAATGTGTGGCTTCACCAACCCCGATTTCGTCGTCGCCTAAGTTAGAACATCGCCCAATAGAGCATGCACTATGCAGGCTATCCCTTCTAGGTTTTGCTCCAGTTCGTGTTCTGTTTTTGAATATAGCTCGTGTTCTGTTTTTGAACATCTGGTCCACATATTTCCAAAAAGTATTGGAAGCTTATCCTAAGCATTTCTTGTTATCATCAAGAATTTAGTACAACATTCTAAAGTCTCCTGTTTTCCTTGTTCTTTGCTCATGAGATGTACCCAATATCGGCGGACTCCTTGCAAATGCCTCGTCATCCTCATCAACCACATCCTATAACTAAATCTTCTTTCCTGTTAACGCCATTTCTTTGGTCTATCTCATTGCCGGCACAGAGAAGAAAGCGCGCCAAAAATGAACGTTTGAGGACGTTTCAGGACGCTGTGTACACGGGCTACCCGTTACGCTAACGCACGTACGTACTTTGTGTTGAAGCGTGATAAAGCGGAAGTGCTGACGCTGTTGATCCCGACCCTATGAGTAACAGTAGAAAGGAGAGTCAGATAGGAAACTCAATCCAACAATAGCACGCCTTTGTTAGTTTACTTAAGAGAGCCGAATCTGAGAAAGATTTGCTTCGACAAAAGGTCAAGCCGATGAAGGCTCTATTGCGAAAAAAGAGATTTAATTGGTCCGTCTGGGCTAAAACAACGGGAGCACAAAGTATTTGCCGAAAGAATAACGCTTTGATCTCCTCCAGATATGGTTGAAGAAATTTGTTCAGCTGGTTGTCTCTAGAACTTTACAGTTTTGCACATAAAAAGGAATTATTTATGCAGCTTCTTTGTTGACAAAGTAAGAGATACATAAGCTCAATAAAGATTAACAATTGAAGTAGAAAAAAATTTCATTTCATATTCAAGTATTTTTATTAATAATTTTTGTTGTTTAGGTTGCTTGAATTTTAACGTCTCTTTTCAATTACAAGGTTATATCAGAGACGTAGCTTGGGACAATTGAAAGCGTGCATACACCACACCCACTCACATTATCCTGACACCGGGCCGACCAGACCTAGCACTAAACCCATAAAACCCATAATGCCATACACTAGGCGGATCAGCTGCTAATACCAATTTTAAAGTCCTTGGTTTGACTCGGCCAAGTATAGAACCCACACCTCCCGATCTCTGAGCGAGTGTCTTACAGCTAGGCCACAGAGCCGGTTTTTGTTGTTTTAAGATCATTATTTATATAACAGGACACCAACAAAATTTCTGGCTGACAATTTCAGTTTATCTAGTATTAAAATGATTTCATTTTAAATAAGATAATGTTTTTTATGTCTCCTCCACAAGAGTATAAAAGTGATGGAACTTCATTCAGTAAATTTTTCTTATATCATTAACTTTTGGGCATTTATAGTTTTTACAGATTGATTCGAATTTTACAAATATCCAAAAGAACATATTGGTTTGTTTCATACGTAATTTGATCCCAGGCACCATTACTTTTTCATGACAAAAAAAAGAAAAATCCTTAAAAAATCAAATCTTTTTCACAATTTAATTTTCTAGAAAAAAATACAGCCTGATTTCAATTAAATACAATCTAAGGCGTTTAGGTCACTCTAAGTGTAGTTATAAAAGTAATCTATATAGAAAGTCAACTCACAGAACTTGCTTTAATAATGCATTTTGGAAAGGCTAAACAACATTATTTAGTGGGTTCTTTTATCAATCAATTCAGACAATATTATTTACCAGACTGAGATCCCAACAGTGAAGTTTTTATCATATACTTCATCAGAACAAAAAAAAAAAACAACTACCAAATCTTTTTCTAAGTTTTAATAAAGAGTAACTTATGCAAGCCTGGTTTGTTAATAAAATGAATGTGTTAAAACCCAAATTATTGCAAATTGGATAAATCTAAATGGACATGTCAATAAACAATGAAACAGTAGCAATGTCTCTGTGTTGAGATACGGAATACTTGGACTGCAGATGCACAAACTTAATAAATACAAAGATATCATCACAGTAATACAAAACGCATGATTCATCAAAGAAAGACAATCTATATATAGTAACATATAAACAGAAAGCAAGAAATGATTGACAGTAAGATTACATCTATGGGTAGTAGATATAAAACCCATAGAGTACTAGACGGGTTTAGAGAGGTATAACGATTGAAAGATTGATAGGGAAATAATGAAAAAATGAGAGAGATAGAGAGAACGAGAGATAGAGAGAGAAAGAAAGAGAGAGATAGAGATAGATAGATAGTTAGAGAGAGAGAGAGAGAGAGAGAGAGAGAGAGAAGTTAGGTTAGATTGTTTCAATGTTAACGTCTCTTTTCAACTACAAGGTTATATCAGAGACGGCGCTTGGGACAATTGAAAGCGTGCTGCCACACTGTGATGTCAGGAGCGCTTACATACACCACAACCAGTCACTTTATCCTGACACTGGGCCGAGCAGACTTAGCACTAAATCCATAATGCCAGACACTAGGCGGATCAGCTGCTAATACCAATTTTAAAGTCCTTGGTTTGACTCGGTCGGGAATCGAACCAAGTACCTTCCAATCTCTGAGCGAGTGTCTTACCGCTAGGCCGCAGAGCTGGTGAGAGAGAGACAAAGAGAAAAAGAAAGATAGAGAGGAGGGAGAGAAAGAGAGAGAGAGAGGCGAGGGCAATTAGACAGGCACAATGTCTGTTTGTGGAGGATTTAATAACCATAACAGAAATAATTGCACCCAGCTGTTTACAACTATTTCTGCTTGCTGCAAAGAACATTCATCATTTCCCAAACGCTTGTTTAATTAGGCGTCTCTGATATTGCCCTGATATCTCCCTGTGTATTTGTCGCCATGATTGTATACGCTGATTTTAGCTGACTGCCTGTATGTGTCTCTAGGCATGATTGTATACTCTGATTTCAGCTGACTGCCTGTATGTGTCTCCAGACATGATTCTATACTCTGATTTCAGCTGACTGCCTGTATATGTCACCAGTCATGATTGTGTACGCTGATGTCAACTGACTGCCTGTACAATATCACCTGTCATGATTGTATACGCTGTTTCAGCTGACTGCCTGTATGTGTCTCCAGTCATAATTGTATAAGCTGTTTCAGCTGACTGCCTGTATATGTCACCAGTCATGATTGTATACGCTGATTTCAGCTGACTGCCTGTACAATATCACCTGTCATGATTGTATACGCTGTTTCAGCTGACTGCCTGTATGTGTCTCCAGTCATAATTGTATAAGCTGTTTCAGTTGACTGCCTGTATATGTCACCAGTCATGATTGTATACGTTGATTTCAGCTGACTGCCTTTATATGTCACCAGTCATGATTGTATACATTAATTTCAGCTGACTGCCTGTATATGTCACCAGTCATGATTGTATACGCTGATTTCAGCTGACTGCCTGTATATGTCTCCAGTCATGACTGTATACACTGATGTCTACTGACTGCCTGTATAATATCACCTGTCATGATTGTATACGTTGATTTCAGCTGACTACCTGTATATGTCACCAGTCATGATAGTATACGCTGATTTCAGCTGACTGCCTGTATATGTCACCAGTCATGATTGTATACGCTGATTTTTAGCTGACTGCCTGTATACCTCATCATTGCATCTCATCGACTCACCAGCAACGCGATTACCTTTGTATTTTCTTTTCATTATCCAAGTTGTGTCTTGTGACATGAAAATGTATTAGAGAGCATGCCGCCTTTTCTTTCCAACAGTTCATATTGAGGTTTTTCATATTGTGTATGAATTCATATATTCCGCTGGATTGAGCTATTGCAACGCACTCGCTAAACTTTCAGAATCAATATCTTTTTGGAAAGGATAGGATATGATACTATTGATTATCAAATGCAGCTGCATTCTCGCACGAATTCCATCTTGATTTTTACTTAGCTTTACAAAGCAATCGATGTTAGGTTGTAAGAAGTGTATTCTTCTTTTTTTCTGTAGCGACAAGCTCAATATTGAGCATTATTATGAGTTACCACGCATGTAGATTCGATGTGGAGAGATACAGGATATTTGTATTGGATGAAGCGAGATGAAACCTCTAAAAACCTTTGTAGCTTTTCAATACATTACTAGTTTTTTGATTTGATAAATTTTTGCAAGGAGAAGGTTTTTATCTTTTCATTTTTTTTCTTTAGATATTATGCATTTTGCTTTTGAAGTAATTTTATCTTTAAATGTTGACAATGCGTATATGTCTATTTTATGAGCTATATATCTGTAGCATTTATCTTTAATGACGTTATAAATATGAAACGGACGTTTTTGAAGTTGGAAGTTTTAAATTAAATGCAACCACTCTGAAGTAATAATTATAACTCATGTTTTATTCTTACGTTAAAATTAATCCCGTTGAAATCATCGCGCCTTGCACACCTTATGTTTTTTTATCATGAGTAAAAGTTGAAGAAAAAAACCGATTGTCGTGGATGAACTAGCATGTCTTACATCGATATTTTCGATATGTTCCTAAGAAAAGAAGTATATTGCTTTAGTGCATGAGATAAAGAAAAAAAATAAAACCCCACCTCCCTCGTATTTGTAAAATAGTTACTTTTTCTATAGCGACTTATTAGGCAATGTCAAATTAATGTAGACAGAGACAAAGTGAAGCTAGGCTGAGATAAAATGATTTCACAATGTCATCTTTTTGTCCCTAAATAATGTTCTTATTTTTGTTTTCTTTTTAAAAGATTTCTGAGACTCAACTTTGCTATAGCCCCTCGCTCACCACTATTTTTTTTATTTACTATATTTACAAGTGTCTCCATGAAATTGTGGCTCACTCTGAATCTTCTCTTGCTACCGCCTAATGTGAAGGGAAATTTCAGTCGGCCTGGTGTCACTAACGGGTGTGGGCTCAGGAAACCTTTCCTTTTTTAAGCATTAATAATTTATTCTCTACATCTGCAGAGTCGCATTGCGTAGATAGAATGACACGTTTTTAAGTACTTGTAGATTTTGAGATCCTCTTGTGTGGATCAAAGTTATTTAAAACAGGAGCAGACTGGAAGAGAAGGAGGGAGAAAGAGACAGACAGAAAGGTAGAGAGAGAGAGAGAGAGAGAGAGAGAGGAAGAGAGAGAGAGAGATAGAGATAGAGAGAGAGAGAGAGAGAGAGAGAGAGGCAAACAAAAGACAGAAATAAAGAAATGCAAGTAAATCGCGCGCTTTAACTGTTTTACATTTGCATGCAATTTTTTTCAGTGAGAGGAACGACCATTTTGCTTATTTTCAATATGTTTTGCCTTAAGAGCAAGTGTGGCACCCCTTTGAATTGGGGTATAGTGTACCATGGTCGACTTTTAGATTTGTTGAAGTTATGAAAGTCTATCTTTTCCTCAACACAAAGGCACCGTTTTTTTTTTTGTTCATAAGACACTTATGTATTTTTTTCATAATTTTTAGAGTAAGGAATACGTTAAACGCAATAAAAATTTGTTACTTCAATAGGAAAACAATGGCTTCAATACATAGTATAAGCTATCGCCCCTATTATAAACCCTCGTCTACTTTCCAAGCATGCAATGTCAACACAAACGCCAAACAGAGTGAAGGCCTGTCAAATTTATAGGAATATTTGTCTTTAGTCTGTTTCTTGTAAAATGTTATTATGAAAAAGAATATAACATGCCTCTGGCTGCCGCGCTGTCCCTTAAAGTAGACACTGTTGTGAAAAGAGCGAGCAGGTTACTTTCCTCGTTTTCTAGCTCATAGATGAAATTGCACTTTCGGTTTCCAGATTTTATTTCTTTGTGGGGCGGCATGGCTCAGTGATTAGGGCGTCGGACACGTGATTTGGCTGTTGCAAGTTCCCAACATAACACATGTAGTTATTTAATTGAGAAAACGATTTGCTCAGTGAACCAACCTTTAAAACGGGTACCTGACCAAAGGCAGTGCTAAAAATTTGTGTAATCTTAGTAATAAAGCACCTAAGAGGCAGCCGTACTGTAATGCTCTGAAATATGAGTGAAATTTGCTTTAGAGTGTATTGGCCTTCTGGGGGTAATATGTTATGTCTCGAGATTGTCTCTGCCATATTTTTTTGTTCACAATTGAAGCTCACAAGACAGAAAAGATGTATCAGGGCGCAGAAAAGCGAACCGCAGATGCTTTTTAGATTTGACTAAAGTAAAATAGAAACTTTAACACTGTGTGTGTGTTTTTTTAACTTTGTTCTAGCGAAGTATAGCCTAAAATCTTTGTGAAGTTTTGATAAGCCAACTATGATCAAAACATTTCCTTTTTGCTTAGGAACCATTTAATTTCAAATTTATGCATGTAGCTGCAACCAAAGATAGCGACACCTTTTAGCTGAAGCGGGACGCGCAGTTGACATGTTTAATTTTATACTTTTCATAATATGTTGTTATAATACAGCATATTGCTGTTCTAATCCTTGATTCTGTTTGTACGAGAATATTTAGCTTCTATGTACAAAATGATTCGCTTAAACGTTAGAGACATCCGATGTGACTTCACTGCACTGTGCATGTCTAATAGCGTGACAAAATAGAAACACACGTTTGCGTGATATCTAAGTGGTATTGATGTCAAAATGTCGCATCCCATTATGGATCTGACCTAAATCTAGGTAAGAAAATAACGTTAAGACAAATCTTTCACTTTCTTTCTAGAAGATTACACAGCTCGATAGGAACAAATTATTAGGCAGCTTGAATAAAACGTTCTCAGACCACTTTTGATAATCAATTTCGCACCAATAAATATAATTTTTTTTAGATCAGAACTAGTGGGAAAAAATAACGCTTTACACTGTTCCTTTGAGATTCAAACTTTGGGAAAACTCTCAAAAATTGTCGGCTATGCTGCTAAAAAAATGGTAGCACATTATAAAAAGATTACAAGCTATAGATTTTATTAAATCTAATTAAAAATCTTCTAATGATTGGCTCCACCTCTTTGAATTGGCATGTTTTTAAAAATTAATTAATTGTTGTCAAAATATTGTCTATTAAAACTAATGTGAAGACTGAAATCTTCAAAATATTGTCTATTAAAACTAATATGAAGACTGAAATCTTCAGCTTGTAATAATTGTTAATTAAAAAATGGCTTTTTCCAAAATTTCATTCTAGTATTTGACAAAGACTTTTAATCGTTAACTTCATGCTTCTGAGGGATTTTATCAATACTAGTCTCAGTTTTTGTCATAAATGATTATAACCTTTTATATCGTTTGCATTGAAGCAAGAGTAACTTTTACTTTATTTTACTTATACCTGAACTTTTTTTATACCTTTTATATAAGAAAAGAGTATAAGTGAAGCTAATTTCTATGAAAAATAGAGAGAAAAAAAATTTTGTGGCTGGATGCATTTTAAAAATATTTTGTAGATAAATATTGCTAAACTTTGAAATTGTAAAGCGCAATCAATCAATTTTCTTTGGATGGTGGCGCGAAATATGCCTTATATTTATTATTTATTTATTATTACTATTCCTTGGGTACTTGACCAAGGATAAAGCTATCGAAAATTGCCTCCTTTTATATTTTCCTCATAAATTGTAGCCTATCTATTAACCATCGAGTTGTCTTTACCTCTCTGTAGACTTATATTCTATAGTTCAAAGTTTTCTTTCCTGTGTACTTTGATTCTTCTTTTGCCACTCTTGAAATCTAGACTTTATGCTTTCTCGTTAGCCTATCACTCACTCTATTTCCCGTTTTACTATCACGTTTTTCCCTCTTTCGCTTTGCCTTTTGATGTTTTTTTTTCTACCTGTGTCTCTGTCTCCATAGGGGGCAGTTTGGATTAGATATAAATCTTTTTTCTATATCTTGGTAAGTTCACGGAATATCGAGCTAGTTCTAGCTTTAAAGCTCTACAGTGTTTTGGTGATAAGGATGTGTTGCTTTCCAGATCCTAAGATGGCCTCGACTATTTTCATATGTAAGCAATTTGTTTGAATCTAAACCGTCAAGTAAACAGGCTCAAGTTCAATTATGAGCAATTGAAAACAGCCAAACCCGACTTTGGTATTTTTAGATTTTCACCCCGACACCTAGGGTCTAGGCCTATAGAACGGCATTCTTCGTTGCATCATAGACCAAAGATTGCGCAGCGAAAAAATAAAACAAAACAAACAAAAACCGTGTCCAATGTCGCGCTGTCCTAATCTTCACTTATCGAAACCAGATGTGGCCCTCGGACTTTTCTCTTAGCCTCTGCTATTCCCTACGAATTCCAAATCTCGCTAACTTTCACAAGCTGCTATACTACTAGGATAGAGAATATCAAAAAATCCTCGCAATGATTCAGGCCTATTATAAACCAAACTCTCCACTATTTTCAAATCTTGTTTTTACAGTTCGCTGTTGCGATCGAAACAGTACTTAAAGGGTCGACAAATAGGGCTCCTTTCACAATTTTTATAAAAAGATTCGATTTGATATGTCTAAAGCATTACAGCTTTATTTTTATGATTTTGTTTAAATATTTACAAAGCCTCTAGACTTGTGTTGAATTATTATCACACATTGTTCATTGCTGTTGGTTTTGTTGTTGATGTGTTGTTTTTTGTGAATGTTGTAACTTTTGTTGTTCTCTTCTCACTATCATGCCTCACGTAACTTCAAATCAATTTTAAAAAAGCATGACTTTAAATAAAAGCAATTGACGTGAGAAACTTGATCATATATTGTTTACTAACCATAAATACAAAGCTCATTGGAGTTAAAGTTAAGTAGAAATCAGTTGACAATATTTTGTTTCTATCGAGGACAATAGAGAGCGGATACATAGCAAACTGGCACAACCCAAGCAAGCAAACCATGTTTAATTGTTGTAAAACTACAACAATGAACAAAACCTACAATAGTATAATGTCAATGAAACTTACACACGTTAAAAAAGTAGATAAGTTTTGACACATATTATTAAAATTTATTAATATCTGACAAGGCTGACTGAAGAACCGGATTAGAATGCTACTCCAGAGACGTGAAGACATAGATGAACGGCAACAAATTGAAACTAACACAAAGATTATGTTGATGAAAAGTTGTAGGCACACCATCAGTCACCATCAATCACGCAACTATTGACAGGACACAAAGAGTAAAGAACCTTAGAGTAATATTTGACCCGACTTGCAGATACAAAACCGAATTTCATCTCTCTACAATACCTTGCGTTTTTCAACTCCAGACAATAGGTAGTATTCGGGAAAACCTCACAAACAGATTTTCAAAGGCTCCTGTGGTATCTTGAAATTTTTCCAAAATGAGTTATTGCAATTACTCCCTCGCTGTTTGTCCTAAAAATAACTAAAAAATTCTGTTATGAATAATTAAGCCAGACTAGTTTGGGGGAAACCAAAAACAGCCCACGTCACCCCGTTACTAAAATCCTTACGTTTGGCTGCTGGTACAACAAAGAAATGACTACAAAATTTCAGTGATATGTTTCATGTGTGGAAATAACAAGGCACCATTTTACTTTTCTTGTATCCTGGAAATCTACCAACCTGAAAAGATCATCAAATAACATTAGCAAACTTAAAGTTCTTAGAGTAAACCTTAAAACGTACGTTTAAAGATTATTTTCCTACATCGGCCCCGTTACCAAAACGAACTTTCTTTAATAGCGATACAAGTCAACAACTTTAAAATCTACTATAAAGGAGCTAGGACCTCAGTGTTTCGCTGCTTTCGGCTAAATGCTTTTTAGCGAGCCATTAATAAATTAAGAAAAAAATGTGGGTTTCAATTTCAAGCCACTTAAGGTGAACGTGGCACTATTTGTTTTAAACAAAAATACGTGGTTTCTTTGTCTAATTTAGCAAATTACCGTGGATAAAATCAACACACAGCTGACGTAGAGATGTGAGACTTAAGCCTGCATTTTTTTGAAGAGTTAATGCTGGCATAGGAAACAGCGAAATTTGAAGGTGGCAATGTAAGCAACTTTTCTCTAATCAGAAAAAAAAACTATAGGTCTCAGTTTACTTTTTTGTTGTTGCAATCAATGCTTTTTAAGAAAGTTAATGTTAATGTTATCAGCAATAGAGCTCTGGACTTCAGACCCTAGAAACTATAGATCTAGATTTACTTTTAACAACTCAATCTTTTTAAAGACAGGTTGAGACTGTAATCAGCAACAGATCTCTAGACTTTAGACCTATAGTGTCAGTTTAAAAACGCCTCGGAATTGGCGAATGTGTATCATACCTAGGACAACAATAATTGTAAGACACCATAGAAGCAGAATAAAAGAGAACTATAATCTCAGACAGCAACACCCCAAACAACCAGATGAAAATGAACAACCGCAAACAACAGTAACACACCAACAGAAACAAGATAAAATGAACAACCGCAAACAACTGTCACACACCAACAGAAACAAGATAAAATGAACAACTGGAAGCAACTGTAACACACCGACAGCAACAAGATAAACATGAACAACTGGAAGCAACTGTCCATCTTACACAAAACTTGATGAAGTAACAACAAGATGCAAATCAAGGACGACGAAAAAAAAAACCGAGAAGAAAATGAACAACAAGAAACTAACAGACAAAGAAAAATTAATGGTCCCACCTGTGGTCTTGCCCTCACACACAAACTATTGAGGACAAAGCAGATCTACGTCTACAATTTCATTCGTTTAGTTATTTCAGTGTAGTTTTGTACAAAATGTAACAAATTCAGAGGGATGCAAGAAAAAAAAGCTTTTTTTTTGTCAGAATTGAACAACACCTCCTCCTCCCCCTGCTTTAAAGAAATATCATAATGCTGCCCAGAGCGGATGATTATTTTTAGCATTCAATAGGTCGTACAATAATGCCTTGGCTCTGACATCCATAGGTTGCGAAGAAACTTTCCAAGATGGCTTCAACCCACTTATAGGATTCAGGTTAAACTTTCCCACAGACTTGGAAATTTCTTGCTACAGCCCGACGCAGCTTCGAAATTTGCATAAATATTTGTTCATGGCTCAGACAATGAAGTGCAAAACTGACTAAATGTTGGAAATAATTTAAACCTTCATTTCGTGAAAGATTTGCAGGGCGCACTTCAGCGTGTCAATTCTTATATCACGACATTCAAGCCGGCAAGTGGAATTTAAGCAGTAATTGGAGATGCTAAAATTATCCTTCATGCAGAAAAGCAGCCTTCAAAAGATGGACATCTCAAAACTTTTAACTTAACACAAATAGTGAAATGGTTGCCCTTATTCCGAGGAATTCAGCTGGAAAATTTAAAATCAACTTACGATGCTGGATAGTAATGGCCCAGAAATGATGAGTTTTCACACATGTCGCCGTTGTTATGAACAAGATATTTTACACTTCGTTTTAATGTTTCCTACTGGATATGATGGCTTGCACCTTTTCTTTGACAGCCAGGAATAGAACATTAACTACGGCAGATTTCTACTGTCATCGACTTTAAAATCGGCTAATATAATTGTTGTTGTTATTATTATTTTTATTAGTAATATTATTATTGTTATTATTCTTATTATTATCATCATTATTATTATAAAAAATAATACAAATCTCTACATAAAATCATAATTTTTTTGTTTAGCCTAATAAGAACAAAGGTTATTACATCACTGATGGGTATAAAGTGAACACTAAGACTCTCAAAGATATGTTCTAAAAATATTTCTCATTATCTTTTATTCGCATTACGAGCAAATTTTTTTTAATAAAAATGACAATATCTGAGACGATCAATAATCAGTAGGATAAAAACAACAACAGCAACAACAACAACAACAGTAATGAAGTACAACTGTAAGAGATATTGTTATAAAAATCTCCCCCACTCGTTCTGAATCAATTAAATGTTTCCTACTTCATGAAAGAACTTGTCTCAAGCTTTTTACATACTAATCACAATTTACATTTTCTCCCATGTGTGATAAGGACAACAACAGAGCATGAATTTGAAAACACACTAATATAAATGTTTTTATTCTTTTCTGCATTCGTCCATGTATGCTAATATATTCGGGAATTTCACGTGAGACTGAACACATCGTGCACATGAGCTGCTCTGAGAAACTTAAAGAGGAAACAAAAAGGATGCAAGGCTAAAAACCATGAAAAAAATAATAAGGTTTATAAGATGAAAAGAATTCACAGAAGACCAAAAAGGCAAAAAGGAGAATAAAAAGCATGCATCTTGTAAGCACAAAGTGCGAATAATGGACTAGTGAAAGAAACAAAACAAGGAAATTATAGACATAACAGAGACACAACAAACCAATAGAAGCTGTAGATCGAAAGCGATAAGAGGTTGAGAGAGAAAGAGCGAGAAAGAAAGAGAGAGAGAGAGAGAGAGAGAGAGAGAGAGAGAGAGAGAAGCAAACGATGTATCTAGTTATGTTTTCCCTCGCCCCTTTTCTTTGAATACATAAATCTTTGCGGGTAAGATAAAGAACAGGATACCACAATGAAAAAAAGCATTATGTGAACACTTAGCACTTATTAAAACTCAAATGCCACGCACTTATCAGCATGAAATAGAAAGCTTTTTTAAATGTCATTTGATGATTAAGTACAAATCAACCACAGCCGGTTTTTGTGAGGTCGCACCTAACGTACTCTTTCAGCAAAATATTTCGCTCATCGATTGAAACTCTTTTCAAAGAGTTGCGTCATACTTAATATAAAAAGTACTTAAGCCTGCATTCGCTCGCATAATACTTCAAACACCCAAAGCCCCTACTGCACTGGGTATGTGGCCAGTCGTGAGGTGTAACATTTAACACACCGCTCACCTGTCTATCCCATTCCGCTAAACATTTAATAAAGGTTAGCTCTATTGCTTACCTGCCCATCTCATACTGCTAATGTTATAAAAACTGAACCTAAAGGTAACCTTCTCTTGATAGAAAAAAAAATCAAAGTTTTTTTGTCAGCACAGAGTCAGTACCTACCTGGGGAAAGAAATAAAAAATACTTAATTAAATAGAAAACAAGTTATAAGTTATAAAGGCTTGAAGAGCAGATGAAAATCGCTAAGAGGAGAGACCACAGCAAATGACAAGAAATGCAGCAGAACTGGAACAATAAGAGAAATTATGGAAGAAATTCATAAAAGGTTCTATTGTCAGACAACAAATTAAGATAATACAAGATACCACACACAAAAAGCAAACATTTTAACAAGAAAACCAAATAACACTCAATAAAAGTATTTTTTTCTAACTAATAAGCAGTCCTACTAATTGTTTCCTCACTTGCTACAATAGTTTTTTAATGTTATGCAAACGATACACAGTCGCATACAAACCCCAACCGGTTTTTTTTTAGAAATTTGACAGAAGATCAAAGTGAATTTAGAATTTAAAATCAATTGAGCACATTGGGGATATGTTTCAAACAGCGGGCTTTTGAACTATATGAAATTGGAAAAAATATCATTTACGCCTCATCACTGTCTGTCAATAATACATTATTATAAATTATTCTCATGGAAATCTGCTGTTTATATTCTTAATCGGAAATCTCTTCAAGACAAAATGTATTCTTCCTCCCGCGCCTCCTCTCCCACAAGCTATTCCGTATGGCAATTTTTCTGCTTCATTTATATTGCATGGATTTTTAACGATTCATATTTATTCAAGGTATGGAATGACTGTAGCTCTGGCTGTATTCCACTATATTTTGATCGAGCGCCCGCCCCCTTTCCTATCCCCATAGTCTCACATTGTTAATGTATCCTCAACCTAAATTTTCTAGTCGAATGTTTCTTTACATCTATCCCAAAAACTATGTTATGCCTGATGATTAGTTTTGAATGTTATGACATTGCAATGTTTTTCAAACTTCTCACTTCATATTTAGGTGATTTCTCCCTTTATTTGACATCAGCCTCTGCCTAAGATACACATTTCAGGCGTGATTCTTTTTCTTCTTCGAACAACAATCATTTTCAAAAGTTGTTTGTGCCCTCGAGTTTTCCAGACCATGCCGGCTGTTTTGAACCTGCTTCAACGCCTCTCACCAGTTTTGAGAATGAGCTGTTAATGAAAGCTCACACCATCGTTCAGACTGAACTGCGTCCAGTGTTCACATCCATCAGGGGTTTCTTCTCATCAGTGCCGAGTGCTAGCATCTCTAGCGAGATTGACATCTCAAATGTTGACCTGTTTGCCTTGGTTTAGATAAATAAACTTTGCCTGGCCTGATTCTTTTACTACTGTTTTTTGTATTCCATTTTACTTTAGTGTGACTCAAGCTGAAGGTCAAGATTTATTTACTAACCAGCAAAAGTTAAGCTTTTTAACATAACTTTAGACCTACTTACCCGGCAGACTTTCCCCCGCCTCCAACAAATAACGCTTTCCACATATACTGTTTATCAAGCCGTAGCTTCCGTTTTGAGTACTTTCAAAGTTAAACAATTCGTATTCCTTATAACTATACTTCACCTTCATTTTACTTGTAGCAGTATCGATTTTTCTGTTCTCTTTTCTAAGCTCATTTTTTAAGCAGTCTTCCCCTTTGAAAACATTGAAAACCTCTCTTTTTCAAAGCCTTTATTATTTCTCTACAGATTTAGTAAGTTTAAAGGGGTGATAGAGGAGGGAGGGAGAGGAAAAGGCTAGATAATATGAAACAATACATATTATTCGAAGGCTTAAGAATGGCTTTCTCACCCTAAATCATGAAGTAAAAGGTTGTATTGTTTTTACGTCTGTGCACATGTTGCTCGAGAATATTTAATCTGTAACGGATACCCTTTTTATCCAAACGTTTAACACGTGTGTTCTGCTTTTTGATAGCTCATTTCGTTCATTGCCCCTATGTAGGGCTGGAACACAGTGGTAGTTGTAACTATCTTCATGTGGCTACTAACAATGATTCATCATCACCAACGAAAGACACTAACCAGTATCAGAACTAATGGTTACCCGAGATTACCTCTAGCTCATTCAGTATTATGACAGACCCAGCTGGAGATCATTCCAATTATATGCTCAAAGGGTTCTGGGAATGGGAACATGCTGACCTTAGGATACTTGCCAAATGGAAAATACAATAGGTAACTTCAACGCCTTACTAGTCACCGACAAAAGGCTGATAAAACACAAACCTATAATTATCCAAAGAAGAAAAGGCTATGTTTACATCAGATCCAATGAATTGCGATAAGTTTTTTGTCCAACGATGGGGAAACTTGTGAGGTTGCCAGCAGATACATCATCGTGCTTCTCTTATTTTGCTGCAGATATTTCATTATCTCAGAAGAATGTTCACGGAAAAAAGACCAATGATAAAGAAAAAGAAGACTGTTATAATTATCAAAATCTCAAAAGCCGAATACTTTTATAACTTTAAGTGACCATTGCAGTATTTTGCAACGGAATAAACGGGGAATTTATAAATAGATAAAGCTTTTAAGATTGTCATGCAATGACCAGGTATTTCAAAACGCCACCGCGTCTTTTTGTTTGTACAGTAAAGCAGGAGTAGAGGCTAAAACAGCTATGTATCTATCGATCCAGGTCCATGTTTAGATAGCAGGGTGGCTATGAGCATTCCTGTCAGAACTGGATACCTTGCGTGATTCATAACATGCCATTTCTATTGTGAACCTGAAGGGTAGCCTAACAAAGTGATCAACGATCATCCCTTGTAATCTGACAATCGTTGCAGATTATTATCCTGGCGACAGCGCCAGTTGCAGCTGCAATGAAGTAATAAAAATCAATGCATGGTCTGTTACCCAATTCAATTGGTTGCAAAATCAATAACTGGTTATGAGAGATACAAGACAATTTTTAATTGATGTGCATGCGCCTGCTAAGCCCTTCAACTGCAATATCGGTATTCACTATTACCTGTTGTTAATTTGTGATATATATTACACCCCAAGACACACACATTCTACCCTTCTGCAACATCCACCCTACTATGAAATATTGAAATTTATAACCCACAAGTTTTTTAAACATAGATAAGTAGTATTAAGTGTTATCAGTATTGGATGAAAGTTTACAAAGGATCACCAAAAATTTACCTACCAATTAATGTAAAATAATCATACACTAAAGTTAAACTTAGCTCCGATCTCAAACATTAAGAGCGATGATTTAATCGGAGGAACGTTACATTCCTATGAATGTTTTAGATTTAATCCTCAAAAATATACGAGGAAAGTAGCTCTACAAGAACCACGCTTGATCACCAAGAACGTGCTGAACATCGGACTCACTTTGGGCATTTCTTGATACCCATCGAATTACAATTTCTTGTGAACACTGCATTCGCTTTGCTTTTCCATGATTACTGACAGAAACACAGCTGAAGTATCTATCCATTTCTTTTTCCATGAAGATTGTTTTCCGTCTCCAGTATGGCGGTCTCGTTTAGTTATCCTTTAATGAAAGATCATGCCGTTCCAGTAGAAACAAAATTCTTTTTAATTCTGCTAATTGTATTGATCGTGTACAGCTTTTTACACGAGGCAGATTTTATTAACCATCTCACATCAAATTTCTTACTGAAATATACTTTTTGGTCCAAGAACTCCATCAGCAATGAAGAAACCCCACGCTGAAACGTGCTCTTGTTTCTTTATATTACCGAAAGCTTGTGCATTGGTTTGATTATACTGTTGAAGAAAACAATCTCTATGCAACACATCTGTATAAATTGTTTTATAAACTTCTGCATCACTTACTTTCTAATTATTTCTCATCAGGGTGTGGCAGGCAACTTTAAATTTGTAAAAAAAAAAACAACTAGTCAACTATAAATGGGTGATGAAGTTGATGTTTCGATTACATTTGATCCATTTTTGATGGGGCACCGCCGTCTTTGTAACAGGGTCTTCAGCAGATAAAATCTTCGTCTTGTCGGGATTGTAATAAAAGCTTGTAATGTCATAAATGGTTTTTACCTCTATGATCAATGATCTAGATAATCTAGTATACTCAACGCAATTTCACTCACGAATGGTCATCAAATCTAAGAATGAATTTATTTCTACTTGAACAATTTTATGCAGCTAAACAATCATGTGCCAAAACACTGAATGATATATATCCAGATATCAGATTGGAATTTATGTTTTACGAATGAGACTGCAACAAATCTATGAGATTTAAATAATAATATGCTGAAACATGCCTGTTTATCCGATTGCGTCTATTTTAAAAGGTATTTAATATAGAAATTTAATGACGATAAAATGGGATGATCTACTGCATCTTGAATAAAATCTTTAAAATTAACATTGTAGGTTCATATTGAAAATGCACTCTTCATTTAGTTTTATTGCTTTTTTAGCTTAAAACGACTAAATGTGTTATAAAGTAACAAATGCAACCGAATAAGATCATTTTAAAACTGTAGCTTAGTATTATTGGGTGTTGACATGCAAAGAAAGGAGGCTACTTTTGTTTTACCTTCACTTTCATTCCCTATTTTTTTTCGGCGAGAGTCAAGAGAATTTGTAATTATCTTTTTCAGATATTTGCTTTTTCCTCTTTCTAAGTTTAACCTCCAATCAAGTATCGTAGTCCTTGTGAAAAAAGAACACGGCAAGGTGAACAGCGCTACAAGAATGTAACTAGTTTTTGTATAATTCTGACCTAAATCTCAGTAGGGTCATGTCATTCTTGGGAAAACACTAATCTCTTTCGGCTCTCTTCTTGTAAATTGCTCACCACATTGTATGGCACGATAGGAAAAAATATTACTTACTTTAAAAAAAAAAACGCTTTTGAGCACCTTTTATACGCGATTAGGCAACAATAGTGAGAACCACATGGTAGATGTAGGTTCAAACAATTAAGCATTCAAAGAAATAGGCACAGTACGCAAGATAAAACACTAATTTGGACCTATAAATTCAATCACTTTTATAACCATTATCGTAACATTAATAATTACCCCACTCTCCATCTTAGTTTGTAAAGCACGGCCTTAATTTATAAGCTGGCAGACCCGTTTAAAAGAACGGGGAACAAACAAAATGTTCTAAAATAAGATTTTTTTCTTTATCCATTTAACTCAAAATTATCAGTTTGAAAATTAGAAGTAAAGATGATTGACTTGTATAATGTGAAATTTTTTTTCTTACTGTTGCCAAAAAAAATTTACCTCTGACTGTTTGCTCAGATAATAAAACCAAACAAAACTTAACAAATGAAGCAAACAAAAAAGGGAATGAGGTAAAAACATGCTGAAAGCAACAGAGTATTTACAGAAATTACCTGTAGATGGAAGTTTTTTTTAAATCTTAACTTTGAAAAAAAAAAAGATTTTTTCCGTCTGCATTCAAAGGGCTTCGGACCGACACATTATTAATTTGGAATCAACCAAAATTAACC
>BMAT01006651.1:31550-41753 GCA_019649035.1 Elysia marginata
GCGGGGGGCGGTATGACGAGGTTTCACTGTAATAATGTTTTTGATTGACTTACCTTTCATGTTGATTTCATCTTGAATGGCCTTCTTTTTCTTGTACTGCTCACGCACCTCATTTTCATGTTTTTGGATGCCAACTTCTCTTTTGGCAAGATAATCTGGATTTGGAAAACGTTACATTGTTAAACCTTACAGTACACATTCTACCCTGAATCCTAGTGTATTACAGTTCTGAAAAATAGACTTTTACAGAATAGGATAATTCAATTGGTTTCATGATCTGACAGTGAAAGTAAATTGCACTTTTCAAAAACCAATTTGAGGTTTGTCAAGGTCTATCAAACTTCTATGTAAATTAAATGCTAGTCAAACCAGTTGTTTTACATTAAAGAGAATAGTAAAATATTGTTGCTGCATAACATGATCTACTTAAGGTTGACCAAAATCCTCAAAATAGCTGTAATACAGGTATTATCATACTTGCTAATGTCTGCATAAGACATTCCTATCTTTCTCAATCAACTTCAAATCTAAATTTTGATTGACATGCATGCATGGCAATATAATGTAACCCACCTCTGGTGTTCAAATAACACCATGGGCACTGCAAGAATTTCTAGAGTGTGGTGTGTTTTACAAATGAAGGCTATTTAAACACACTCTCAAAATTGAAACAAATACCATATATGCTAAAGTTAGCCCATGATATCTTGACTATCAAACAGAAACTATTTAGGTCAAGTAAAGTAAAAGTTTGTCTGGATTGAAGATTGCACAAAACTAAACAGGTATAGAGCAGGATATACCGAATAAAATAAATAGACCAGTCCATGGTTGGATCGTACAAGTTTTTTCTACAGCGCAGTCTACAGGTTAAAAAAGTTGAACAAAAAGGCTTTTGCAACTATGGGTACCTGCAGAAATAATGTTCCAGCTTTAAAAAGCTCAGAACAGTGATTGTTGCTTTGTTTGATAAAAGAGCTACCAAACAAATTGCTCTGCATGTTCATTGTGTTGAATACAAAATATACTTGGAATAATATAGTTGAGTTTGCATCATTTATCCAGACAAAACGCTTAAATAAAAGTTTATCTTAGCCAATGTTTTTCTAGCCTAGTACATGTATTGATTCAAGAATTTTAGGTTTTTAGAGGCGCGGCATCCAAAAGAACAACTAGGCCTCCATGTATAAATACAGTGGACCTTATTATAATGAAATCAACGGGACCAAGCTACAAACAAGGTTTCACTACAGAGAAGGTCATTATTAGTAAAGAAAAAATTTAAGTTATCAGGAAGATTTTGTGCCCGAATTCTATGATTGGTACGTCTACTCAAGAGCGCATCCCTGACACCCTGCACAGCTACGTTCTCCTCTAACTGTATCGCAAACATTAGGCCTGGCCCAGCTACCCTGCTTTGGGTATTGCTTGTAAGATTCAACTTGGCAAAATTGTTATGCTCTTATGTTAGACATTAATGCCCACAGCTTCGTTAAGCCCGAGGTCTGAGCAGGCCCTTGTTTGTTAAGGCAGCTGGTTTAAATACTGTCATTTAATAAGGAGAAAAAGCGTTCATGTAAGTTCCTTCTTAACGGCCGAGGTATCGTAACCACAGATGTTGTTACAATCGGGCTCCACTGTATTTGGACAAACTGCCAAGTTGGGCTTTTTTTATCTTAATTGCTTCTGAAAACTGACATGCGTTCTAAAAAAATTTTGTTTTCATGATCCCTGTTGATGGAACTATCAAGGGCAGATAGACACTACAATTTACCTTTACGATTATCCTTTAAGTTCAGTAGAGTAATTCCATTTACATAATGCTTGAATTTTATATTATAAGAAAAAAATGTTGGCTACTAATACGTTCTATTCAAGCACAGTCAAATATAAAAAGAAAATTGCATTAAATAAGCAAGCTTGTACTAAATTTTATTTCAGTTTCACTTAAGTTTCAAATTTGTGTCTGTAATTTTTCAGACTTAAATTTTCAATTCATTATCACATTTTTTAGGTTAACATAAAAAAGAAGAAATAAACAAGGCAAAATATCACAAGAAACTTTTCTTCTTACTATATCTTGTGACTCCATATGCAATTCCTGATATCAGTGCAGTCCATCTTGCAAACTAGAGAATTGGAAGAGAGAAGAAATAAAAGTCCAATTATTTTGCAAGTCAACAAAGCCATTTAAATTTAAGGCTAAACTCTACTGTACTGCTCTTTGTTTACAAATAATTATGTATTGTGTCATGTACCATTTTTGGACCAGACATTTTAATGTTAAAAAGGGGCTCACTTTGCTGTGAAGACCTATTAAGTGTCACCCGATTTCCTGTTTGTTTAACCCATAAAACCACGCTCATTTCTACTACTTCAACTGCCGCTACCACGTGCACTATTACAGTACTACAACTAGTACAAGTGGTACTGCTACTGCTACTGTTACAACTACTACTACTATCACCAATGATACTACTACTCCTACTGATACTATTTCTACTATATTACCACCACCACCACCACTACTACTACTACTACTACTACTACTACTACTACTACTACTACTACTACTACTACCACTACTACTACTACTGCTACTACTACTTCTACAGCTACCACTATTATTTCTACTACTACTACTCATTTCGCTACTGCTACCACTACTACTAGTAATACTACCGCTACTACTACTACTCCGACTACTACTACTACTACTACTAATAATAATAAAGAAGGATAAAAAGATTTCACCAGCTGGAAATAAGAGAGAGAGAGGAGCAGGCATTTCATTTTTAACTTAAAGTTAAAGACATAGGCAGAGAAAGGAACAGGAAGATCAAAGAAAGGGAATGAGCAACAGAAAATGAGAGAGAGAGAAAGAGTTGGGCTGGAAAGGGAAGAGAGTGGGGTCAGCAAGTAACAATCTTAAAATACGGAATATGCTTCCTTTACATATATACAAGCATTACAATACTCTATATAAATATATTGACTTCTGTTTTAACAGCACTTGAAACTGAAGTTTCATTGTTGCCGTTACATCAGAGTTCTACTGTATATGACATGACACATATTGACCACAGAAAGTATATTGGAAAAAAAAAGATGGTTCTGATCAGCATTTAACTGAATAAAGGTTGGTCTGCTCAACAGTTACACGCTTCTTTGGGCTCAGAGTTTAAGTTTTGATCAATTTTAAAGATTGGGGCCAGTTATGATCAATGTAAATATATATCTCAACTTCTGCATCACTTAGTTTTGGACCAGACTAATTCAGTTCCAGACTCTGCCTTTGCAATCTCGTCATTTTGTGAGTTTTCTACACCATTCCCATCAACTATCTCCCCCTGCTTTTCTCCTATACCCAGTTCAATTTCTCTCTCACCATTCTCACCATTTTTCATAATCAGATGGACTAGATCTATTTAGATCTAGATTCTAAGTCTTCATCTGGTCTAAAAAAAAAATCTAAGCTGAGACAGAAGAATTGTAGGCCATTCTGAGGCAAACACACTCTATTTGGTAACAATTGAAACCACCAAAACAATCATGGAACTTATTCAGGTTGTCAGTTTAAAAAAACAGGACTGTTGCCAAGGTTCATTCTGCAATTCTGAATGTCTAGCAGTGTATACTGAGCGCATCTCAAGTGAAAGTCTTCAATGTTTTGCTGGATACATAACATAGGGTACAGAAACGTCAATTTAAAAAAAAATTAGTTTCAAAACTAAAGATCACATCTCCTTGTAGATCAAGTTAATGGCTATTAAAGTAGAACTCCTCATGTTCCGAATGGACTTCTTCTGAGGCCCTTTGCAGAGCGCGAGCGCTCGCCACGAGCAAGCAAGCCGCGAGCGTTCTCCATCCTAGGCATTAAGCAACACTCTTATCAGCGAATGCTTTCTAAAATGGCGACCACCTGTTATAAGATAGCCGCCATCTTTTTTAAAATGGCGACTACCTTTTAAAATTGGCGACCACCTGTTATAAGATAGCCGCCATCTTTTTTAAAATGGCGACTACCTTTTAAAATTGCCGACCACCTAACATTCCTGAAAAAAATAATTGGGCCAAATCAATAAAAGACTGCTTATTTCAGAAAACTTGTTCATTAAGCTGCTTTAGATGCATAACTTTAATAATAGTAAAAATCGACGAAATGTCTCTTAAGCGTAGGCCTACATGACTACTTTCGATCTTGACATTTCAAACGGAAATAGCGCCTTATAGTATTTACACTATCATTCTAAGGAGTCAGAAGTCTTAGAATCTAGATCTAACTTCTAGGACTCATAATGGAGTAAGGACTACCAGCCTAGGAAAGACACCTGTCTTGTTCAACGTTCTGCATTCAACTGACTAGAAACTAAGGAGTTAGGGATTAGGAAAAGAGCTCTTTTCTGGGTGGTCTGGGGGTCCAGACAGACTGGCACTGAGGAGCGCCTGGGAACGCCTATGAACGTGACTTGACTAAGTATTGGGCAGAACATGATCCCTGGTTCAATTACCCTGTGATGACCTCATCAGGCAGAGTCATGAACTCAATTACTACAGCCATGAAAATTCAGCCAATCAGCGTTATATTTACTTTGCCGCGCACTAGATCTACCTAGGGAGGTTGTTCGCTAAGGCTTTTGGCGAACGGTGGCAAATTAGCCGTTGCATAGCACAAACAGAAAACTGTTTGCGAGCGCTCGGGCTATGCAATGGCCCTCTGCTTCCAAATTAAAAACTAAGTTTGTTTAAGTTTACTTTTAGTTGATATTCTATATGTACAAAAACATGTAGGCCTTCGAGGCCCACACTAATCTTGTCATGGGCGATGGAGACCACTACTAATGAAATGAAAGGTAATAAAGAGTAATTCTTAATCAAAACAAAGAGTAGATCTAGCACCCCTGACATCTGTCTGGAAACCATGCCGTAGATTTTAGTAGTAGTAACTAGTACTCTGCCTCTGGGCGAGGGTCTGGCGACAAGATCATAGATATTTAGAAACGGTCTGGAATCTAGATCTAGATAAAGGCGTAGATCTTAATATCAAACTCAATCCTTACCCTAATCAATGGAGATATTTGTCTTGCAGCAGGTAGTGGTGTGGCCGGCATCGTTGCTACTGTCCTTTGCTTTAGAAATGGTAAACCGAGATCTCTCAGCAGCTCTACGATCTCCAAGTTCAACACAAAACGAAAGGTTGTCTGAGAACAGGCGAAAAGAAGACTGCTGGAGCTAGCCTAAAGGTTTCCGAGGTCATTACAGCTAAAAAGTTGCAACGTGATTGCAACGAAAGAAAACTGTTACAAGCGTAGGTTTATCTTACAAAAAAAAAGAAAAAAAAATTTTTTTTGCCAACTGCTGCAGGTTAGGAAAATCGCTAAAAGGCCTAAATTTTGTGTTGATAGTTAGAGTAATGCATCATTCTATGGACGAGTTCCAAAATCTGATCATTTTTAGGTTAAATCATGGAGAAATTTTTTTTTAGTTTTTTTTAGTTTTTTGCTATATGTATGTAACGCTTCTTCTTCTTCTTCTTCTTCTTCTTCTTCTTCTTCTTCTTCTTCTTCTTCTTCTTCTTCTTCTTCTTTGCGTTCTCCAAATGTTTAGTTTTTGAAGGATGTATACCCGTCAGTTTCAGGAAATTAGTTGTTTTCTCTAGTTTCTATGAGTGGGCCAAATAGTTTGGTTCTAAGCTCTGCAGTGGGTTCCCAAATTTTTTTCTAAAGTAAAAGAAATTTTAAAAGTTCATGGAACAGTCCAATACAGCAAACATTCCTGGAGAATGATGTTCAGTTGTCTCCGCATAGTGTCCGCGCTTGCACATTTATGATTCTCCTATTCTAAAAGTTTTGAAATTGAGTTTTGCTAATTCGTTATGACCAGTTCTTAATCTCAAGAGGGATGTCTGTTACTGTCTGCCGAGTTTATAGAAGTCATCTTTTTTGTTAAAATCTTCATGGCTTTTTTTTTTCAATCTTCCTCCTGCGGCCATCTTGATCATTGTTTTTGCTTCTTGGTATTATGTGAGTGTTGTTTCTTCTTGGTCCAATCCTGAGCTAAATTTGGCAATGTTGTCCGCCTTTTTATTGCCCTCGATGTTGCTGTGTCCTGGTATCCACTGAAGTGTGAGCTCTCCTACCCCGGCCCTCAACTCCAGTAGTTTTTTTTTCTTACGGTATCTAGCTCAGTGTCTTTGGCGTTTTCTAAAGTTTGCAGCACCGACCTAGCGTCGCTGAGTATTACTACTTTTGATGACTTGGAGATTTTTGTTGTTGACCATGTTTATGGTTTCCTTGATGGCTTCTGTTTCTGCCTTGTATTTGGTGCACCTCATTCCGCAGGCGAAAGATATTTCTAGTGTTGTTCCATCTGGTAGAGTAGCATAAACCCCACCACCTCCATTTCTCACAGCATCATTGGCAGAACCATCGATGTAGATTCTTGTCCATTCCTTGATTGGGTAGCCTATTTCTTGTGTTTATTTGTGAAATCCATTATTTCTCGCTCTGAGAGTTGTGCCTTGCGGCCAATAATCTGTATCTCTTTTACAATCTTTGGAGGTGTATGCATCTCGTATGGACTGGAGGAAAAGAGCTGAAGTGTGATGCAGTTTCCAGTGTATCCAGTCTTGCAAGTTCTTCGTTCTTAGATAATTAACGACTGACGCGCTAAAACGGCAAAATACAATGTATTGACCTGCATTAAGAGATGCAAAGACAGAGTGAGAGAGAAGATGTGAACTATGACAAAAAAAGAGGACAAAACGCCGGAGCAGGTGTACTTCTAGGTTTGTGAATTCAAATTTGAAAGGGTACATTAACAATTTTTAGCAATCAAAATTCCTTATATATTGCAAAGGTCGTTTTTTACATTTACAATCTGAATACGTTCCAAGCTCTAGATTCGAAGTCTAGGTGTCTAACCATTATTAAATTTTCAGTCTAAATTTCTCTTACAAGCCAGTCATAACTGCCATTACTTCCTTCAGATTGTCTAAATTATCTGAAGACCGGTGGCTCGGTCGGTTAAATCGTTATGCTCATTATGTGAAAGTCGAGGTGTGCGAATGTGAGGGATTCGATCGGTTTCTTTCCGCAACCAGTCTCAATCAATCGGATGTCACATTTTAACCCTTGTTTAAACCAATTCTATTAAATCTATCTTTGCTTATATCCGCAAAAATCTTCCAACCTTTAAATCAAGACATTAACTTGCCTACGAGATTGACCATTCCTTGACCAAGACAGAACGTGAACAGAGTGATAACCGAACCCGCACCAATCGCTGGCACCCACCGCCTTGCCAGACAGACTTTATCTGCCTTTCGTTTCGCCTGTTGATAGATCAAAGTTTGTGGTGGCCTTCTCTGCTATGCCTACCTATTCTATACGTTGCCATTGTATAGCGCTAGCACGTGACTGTTATCTGGGCCTATCCCAAGAACAGGCTTCTCCGGGACCCACACTACATTTATTATTAGCCTGTGACCTAAGGCCTACACCTCTAATCATGAATAAGAAGAAAACAAGCTACCATACTGGCTTGGTCGCCGCTCAGGATAAAAAGGACCGCGTTGATGAAAGTCCGTCAGTTTCGAAAAATCAGCTAGATTCCACTCCCAACGATGATGACTGTTTGCTCCTTGGATCAAGATTGAAGAAAGTATCACTTAACATAGAGGAAATATCCATGACAAATTGTGAATATATTTCAAAACTCCTCCAGACATAGAAGATTGGTATAGCCCTCATCCAAGAGACCCACCTAGATGACAACGCTCCACCATCGAGATACAGCATCCGTGGATACTCAATATTGTCGACAGACAGAACCATCCACTATATGGTATAGCCACCTATGCAAGAGAATCGGCTGAGTCGACTGATCTTGGTGGCAGCACTGAAAGCAATGGAACGCAAAGATCTTACAAAATTGGATAACAGAACTCCACAACATCTATAAACCTCCAACCTTTTGCTGGGACAGCCCTCCTGTACTAGTGGTTAACAACCCCGCAGTTGTGATGGGAGACTTCAACAGCCAACATACTGAATGGGGATATCAAGATGACAACAAGGCTGGAAATGACGTGATCCAGTGGGGAATAATCAAATGCACCTCTTCTCTACAACTCCAAAGACAAGGCACTTTTAAGACAGCTCGCGGGAGAAAGGAATACACAACATATCTAGCCTTTGTTACACAAAATAACAAGGGGAGCATTAAGGCAACAAGAGAAATCCTCACTAATTTTCCTCGGAGCCAACACCGCCCTACGTTCATTACCACAGGCAATCATCATACCAAGAATTGCAGGAATGCCCAGACCACGCTGGAATTTCAGAAAAGCTGAATGGGAGGCTTACAAAATCGAAATTGATAAAACCTACCAAAGGATAAAGCCAGTTCCTGACAACACGAAAGGAGTCACACAACTCCTTCTAAACTCAGCAAAGAAACACATACCGAGGGGATTCAGGGAACGGTTCATACCCTGTTGGTCAGACCACAGCCCAAAGCTATCAGATGAGTGTGAGAGGACTCAAGACCATGGCACAGCTGAAGAACTACTTGAGTCACTCCAGCAAAGCCGCAAAGAAAGATGGACAGAAGATGTTGAAAACACGGACTTTAGCCACTCTAGTCGACATGTCTGGCAAATAATTAAAAAGCTTGACCCTGACTCTCGCCTTACCAAGAGTGCTCCACTTATCAGCCCAGACGAAATTGTTAAAGAAATGAAAGAGAGGGGAAAACACACACCAAATCAGAGTTTTGAAAAACAGATCAGCTAAGAGTATAAAACAATCATGGCTACTAGTACTAAAGAATCATCTAGCCTACTGTAAATATCTGGAAGGATGCGCCAACAAGAAACTGATCGCAAGAACAACATTGGGCGCCTCACAATCTGTTCTGCGAACGCCAACTCTTGCCCTGTGTTACAGTGCAGCCGAATATTGCGCTCCTGTGTGGACCAGAAGCACGAACACCAAATTGGTTGATGTTAAACTGCGTTAATCGATGAGAACACTAGATCGCTGTCTCAAATCAACGCCGATCCAGTAGCTTCCTACCATAAGCTCAGTTGCACCTCCTCACATCAGAAAAGAAGATGCGACACAGAAAAGAATCAAAAGAATCGAGGACATAGCAGACAACATACTCCGTAAACAAATATACAAGGAAGCCCCAACAACAAGAAGACTCAGGTCAAGAAACATCTTCTACAATGAAAAGATTGAAAACTTTAATGCAACAGAAGGGTGCAGGAAAGAATGGGAAAGTAACATTCCAACTGGTGCAAATATAATAACTAATGCAACCCAAACCGCCTGTATGACGCACAAGTGGAAACTTAAAGGCTCTCCAATGTGCCAGCGATGTAGCAAGGCTTCTGAAATACAGATCACATTGTTTTAAAATGACCAGTTACAAAACTAGATGGTGGATAATTATGAAACAATCCATACTGCTGATGAAGACCTGGTAGCCTGGATCAATAAACATAATCTGGAGGTGTAGCCATACTTTACTGCTATAATATGGACATTAGTTCTATGTTTCGGTAGCTTTCTCTCTTGTAGATAAAGTTGTACTACAGGGAGAGAGGTAGAAGTTTTTTTTCTTTTTTTTTCTTTGATAAAAATCAGATAACAATATCGTTGTACAAACGTAAAGTTTCATTTGTAAAAACTTGTTAGCATTGTTACACTTAAGACCACAATGTTTGAATCAATGATTGAAATATGATTACGAGTGAAGTGAGATAAAATGGAGTCATAGTGGGCCTACTTTGCCCACAAGAAGGTCCTTGTCGTTTTCTCACTCGTTTCTAAGTTAACACGATCCGACTCTTTTCCTTTCAATGCACGTGTTTGTGTTCACTACATCTCGCTATTTTAGCGCACGTTTTTGCCTAGTAATAGCTCTCTGGTTTCTCGGCTAATACAACCCACCTTTCCCCATTTCATCTCACGTCTTTGCGACTGGTAAGAAGGTGGTTGTTGACTTTTCTCTATTTTTACACCATCTCTCACCCCCCCCCTCTCTCTCCTTTTTAATTTAACGCGCATTTCTGCAACTAGAGAGAGACAAAGAGAGATAAAGAGAGAGTGAGTGGTTCTCTTTTTTTTCCTCACTATCTCTTCTCCCCTCTCTCCGTTTTAATATTTCTGCAACTGCTGAGAGAGAGATAGATAG
>BMAT01006651.1:85842-96789 GCA_019649035.1 Elysia marginata
TGATGGAGGCAGTTCTGACCCTTCTTTCAATGACATGGCACAAAACAAAATAGAAACTGTCATAGATGATTGTTTTGATAGAGATACTTTTGAGCACTCTTTCAATGATGTGGCACAAAATAAAATAGAAACTGCCATAGATGTTAGTTTTGATGATGGTAATTTAGAGCACTCTTTTAAAAATGTCTCACAAAGTAAAATGGAAACTGCCATAGATGATAGTTTTGATGAAGACAGTTCTGACCCTTCTTTCAAACACACGGCACAAAATAAAGTATATAATAGTTATGACGGATATGCTTTTGAGCACTCCGTCAAGGATGTGGTAGAAAATAAAATAGAAACTGCCATAGATAATAGTTTTGATAAAGGTGCTTTTGAGCACTTTTCCAACAATGTGTCACAAAAGAAAATAGAAACTGCCATAGATGATAACCTTGAGGAGGAGAATATCAGGATTCCTACCAAAAAAGATGGCGTCTTAGATGAAAATTTTACCAGGACCCCTTTCAAAGTCATCTCTCAAAATAAAAAGCAGACCGAGGTAGATGGTGATCTTGATGATGATTGTAGGTTTCTGTTTGAGATTGGAGCAGGAGAGAAAGAAAGAATAGGCAGTGAGAACACATGGCTGAGAACAAAACAGACTATTGGACCTGTTAATGAAACATTCAGATCAAGTCAAAATAGCCTTGGACACATGAATATAGACATCAAAACAGACACAGAGGTTTTGCCTGGAAGCCCAAAACTCATGCACTTGGACAAATACCATTTGAGGAAGCATGATGAAATGATGGAACTCTCCAGCTCAAGGAGTGTGTTTAAAGCACCATCGACTCCTCCAGCTATGGTTGTATTCCCACTGACCAGTGAAAGTCTACCCCCTCTACCTGACACGACAGAAGTGCCCAGTATATCAGACACTGAGGGTCGCCAGCGTTTGCAGCAACAGATGTGGCAAGAAAGGGCCCAGTCTTTGCGCAGTCTCAACCAAAACCATGGAGGTAGTTGTAGCAATGAAGCCCAGAAACCTCCATCTTCAGTTGTAACTTCAGATGCAGACAGATCATCAGCAGGGCGAAAACGGTGGGTGCCCAAGAGAAACAGAGAGCGTAGACGACCATGTTCAGTGTCAGATAGAGGGGAAGGAGAAAGGAATGCCAGTCCAAGGGAAATAAGAAATCCTTATAGTAGCCAGTCAGAAAGCAGAAGCCAGTTAAGTGATAGTCATAGCCAAGGCTTGTCTGGAAGTGAACGTTATGAAACTGCTCAGAAAACAGAGAAAATGAACAAAGTAGTCCAAGAGATGAAGGCGATTCAGAGTTTCCAGAATGCCAGACAAAATCAAAACCAGTTGCAAATAACTGAACCTTTAAAGGGTGCAGAGGGAGAGCATAGACAATCAAATTCACATCAAGCAAAAGATGTTAAAGCTCCTGTTGATGATGGATTGCTATATTCTAACAGAGGCCGAGAGTTAGGAGAAAAGAAAGCAGAATGCAGTGATCAAAATGCCGGCAGAATTAGGGGTGATCAAAGAATTCATGGGGCTCAGAGAGATGTCTTGAAAATCAAAGATGATAAATTTAGAGAGAGTGGAGATGAAGAGAAAAGAGGAACAAGGAAAGACAGAAAGAATGTAAAAGATGACGAATTTTTTGACCAAGAAAGAGACCAGGCCGGTATCAAACACATGAGCCGAGACAAAGTGGAAAGACCTGTGAACAAGAGTTCTAGGGACACCCCTGATAAGAGAAAGGTTAGACGTGATCCTAGTGGTTCACCAAATGATCAAACACTCAGACACAAGGCAGAGGATGACGATCTTAATGAAAGATATCACAGAGAACCTAGATATAGAGACACATCTTTTGAGCCGCAGGATGATCATAGTGATAGAGAGAGATATGAAAGAAAAACTAGACACAAGAAAGACAAATCTTTTGAGCTGGAGGATGATCATAGTGATAGAGAAAGATATGAAAGAAAAACTAGACACAAGAAAGACAAATCTTTTGAGCTGGAGGGTGATCATGATGATAGAGGAAGATATGAAAGAAAAACTAGACACAAGAAAGACAAATCTTTTGAGCCGGAGGATGATCATAGTGATAGAGAAAGATATGAAAGAAAAACTAGACACAAGATCGACAAATCTTTTAAGCTGGAGGATGACAATGATGAAGGCAATAGGCATGGTAGAAAAACTAGGCACAAGAAAGGCAAGCCTCTTGAGCTTGATGATGATAATGATAATAAAGATGATTATGACAGGAAAATGAGACACAAGAAAAACAGGTCTTTTGAACATAAGAATGATCATGATGATTATGATAGATACAACAGAAAAGACAGACACAAGAAAGACAGGTCTTTTGAGCCTGAGGATGACTATAATGACAGAGATGGATACGACAGAAAAACCAGACACAAGAGAGACAGAGAAAGATATTCTGAGGCTAGATATACCAAAGGCACTTCAAAGGAAAAAGATAATGGAATAGAAGGAAAAGGCAGTAAGCAAGAAGAAGTATTTATTGACAATAAAGAAAGCATTAAAAACAAAAATGTCTTTGAAAATCGAGCTGATAATCTGCACAGTAAAGATAATTGGGAGCCAAAGACTAAACATTTATCTCAAGAGAACTTCAAACATGACACACAAAAGGTTGGCAGGCAGTCAGATATCAGTCGACAAGAGAAGAGGTCAGATATTGTCAAAGATCAGGGGGTAAAGTGTCAAGTACCGACCATCTTTGTAACAGAGAAAACCGAGCCAGTGGATGGATATTCCAGAGAGGTAGAGTCAGCTATGGAACGGAATGTGGTAGCCGTAGACAGATTTCTCAAAAGTGTTCCGGATGTTGATCGCAGCGGCTCTCCTCGCCTGAGCAAGCGTCGTGGAGGTGCTATAGCCTCCAGTGAGAGAGAAGACAAGAAGAAAAATGCTAAGAGGGCTAGCAGGGCAAGATCAGAGCCAGGAGAGGAGAGCAGAAACAGTCTTGGAGCGCGAGTGGCAAGTGGCAGTCTGCGAGTGGCTGCCCTGACCAGGTCCAACACATCTTTAGCCTCGTCAACTCTTTCCAGGAGGTCTCGCAGTGAAAGCCCAAGGGTATTTGAAAATTCCCCAGAGAGTCTTCCACCAAAGCCTCAGATTGACCCACTCACAGGGGAGCCATTCTATTTTGTTCACCCTTTGATGGCACAATCAACGGAAAGTCTAAGGTCTCTAAGGTCTCTTGGACACAAGCAGGACAACTGGGAGTCAAGCCCAGAATACGCCAGCAAAGAAAGAGACAGGAAATCAAATGAAGTCAGTCCAAACTCTGGTAGTTATGGAATGAAGAAACATGAACAGATAATGACCAGTATTTCGCAGGATAGAAAACAAGAACAACCTGATGTAGTTCAAACACCACTAGAGTCAGTTTTAGACACAAAAAATGTAACGCAAGTTGAAGATAAAGCACATAGAACTTGGAAACCTAAAAATACCAAAGACTCTTTCAAAAAAGGTGAGAGGTCAAGCAATTACAATGAATTTGCACCTAGCAAGGAGCCTCAAAAGTTGAAAGAAAGGGAATCTAGTATAGGCACCAAGTTCCAAGCTGATGCAAATGGCTCCGTTCAGTTGCTTTCAAAGGATATTGCAAATCATAAAGATGAAATCTTACTCAATGAAGAAACAACTCCCAAGATAAGGAAACACTTGAGACAAGAGAGGCAACAGAGTTACTTTGAGTGTGCAGACAGGAGATCCAGACTGGTAGATAAGGAGTCTTCCATCAATGATGAGTCACCAAAAATAGAACCCCAAGAGGCAAAGAAACCTAGTCAAAGAAATAAAACATCAAGAGAAAGTAGGTACAAGCCAGAGGAAGAGACATCTTCGGAGGACGACGCCATCATGTCCAAATCAAAAAGAGGTAAATTATCATATGAACCAACCCATAGAAGGCCTCACCAAGGTAAAGACATGGAGAGCGAAGCTGTGCAGAATTGGCAACGTGGACCGCAAAGACAAAGTAGAAGAGGAGTATGGAGATCAGTTGAACCTAAGATGGAGGATTCGCTTAAACCCAGGTTGGAACCAACAGATGCACCCAAACAAAGAAAGCGTGGAGAGCAAGTGGAGAGCAAGGAAGAACCTCTCTTAGACACAGATTCAGCTGCCTTCACTATTGGACATGAAGATTTCAAGCCTGATCAGGATGAACCCATACTCTTGCCTGTCAAAAATAAGAAAGGACTACTTGGTCGGCTTAGCTGTATGGGTGGTAAAAGTAAAGAAAGAGTTAAACAAGCGGAGAAATTAAAGGACAGAATGCCGATTTCTAGACAAGTTGACCATTATGATGAAGGGGAGAAAAAGAAAATAAGGAAAGTTTCTAAAGACAAAGACAGAGAAGAAAAAGGTTTGTGGTATTTTCAATACAATGAGGATATACAAACAGACTTACCAGATATTGACTCAGTTCCTGAATCACCAAATGAAAAATCTCTGCATGAGGAAAAAGACCTCAAACAAAAATCTCTTGGCACTTCCCTACCTAAAGACAAATATGAGCAAGAACTTGATTCACCTGGCGAGAGGCACTTGTCGACATTTTCTGATCCGATATCTGCCATTGATCCATTTTTAAAAGAAAGGAAAACGTCTGCAGATCAAGAAAGTTTAAGTGAAGGCTTTCAGATGTGGAACACAGGTCGCATGACACCTGTATTAGAGGAATCCAGTGTGTCTAGCTTTAAATCTTCAAGGAAAGAGGAAAATGAGGCCAGTTTGTTCAGAAGCTTTGGAAAAGGGGCCCAGACTGACAATGTGGATTCCAAAATCAATTTGAGATCTGGCAGCAAGAAAAATGAGGACACCAACAATAACACAGAGTACATAGGTACAGGTACAAACAATATACATTCGAATGCCCATCATGGCAACAAAGAGAGTCCACAGCTGAGGCAGGGGAAATCTGATCAAGATGATAATGTAAGACAGAGTGTTGCAGTCATGGGTCAAGATAATGAAAATGATAATGAACATGGCTCATTTCCAGAGGAGTTTAAGGGACTAAAACAAGCACCGGGAGTCACTTCTGTTAGCTATTTGAAAGATGATTCCCACCTTCAGTTTACCACAGCAAGTTCTATTTCTGCTTCAGTTGAGAAAAAAATACACAAAAACGTTTTTGGCCCAGCGCACGAGGAGGATGAAGCATCCTTTGAACAATCTGCATCATTCGAACCATCAGCATCATTTGACAGTTCTGATGGCTTCTTGAGGCAGAAAACCAGAACCTTTTCATTCGATGAAAATTTTAATCGACGTGGAGAAAGTGCACTTTTTGATATAGCTACTGTACAGGGGGCAGCTATGGGAACCAAGAGGAGGGTGTCAATAGCATCCACTGAGTCTAGCAGTCTGAGAGGTGGTAGATCTCGCTCTAACTCCACTACCTCCAGCCCGCTCACCTATGAGCCTTGGCGTGCAAAGGCTAAGCGCCGGTCTCGCTCTATGTCCATCAGTGAACTCATGACTGCCCGTGGAGCCTCTCGCAACCCACACCACCCTCAGCGGTCGCGGTCGCGCTCATTTAGTGAGATCCCTCATGCATATAGCAGCACAGTGGCAAGTAGTGTGGCTCGGCGTCGGTCTCGAACCCAATCTCCTCAGGAATTGAGTCCACGTATGTATCAGCCACGCCCACGTAGCCGTTCGCGGGGTTCACTTGGGGATACCTCCCTAGGTTGTGGTGCTGCCCCTATCAATCAACACGCCCCTGGCAGCCCCTCATCCAATACAGGTGCCTGCCTAGCCGGTAACACTTTTCTTGTTTCTTCCCAAAACAAAATCATTTATCCTCATCCAATTAATCCTCGCATGCTTCCATTGCCACCAGCGGAGCCAGAGTGATGCCTATTTCTGCCGTAACCACTGTTATAGTACTAGATCCAGTAGAAGAGCTAAAATATAAGACATATCTATTCTAACACTAAACAGTGTCTTGTTGTATTTACATGTAAAGGTGCTACGAAGAGAACTGGAGATGGTCTTTTGCATTTAAGTGTGATAACAATGCTCGTATATATTACTCCCAACATAGTCTGTTTTAAAAATTCCACTTAAAGAGAGCTGTCAAAGGGAATCTAAAGGATCAAAGGAATATAATAAATTTAAGATTTTGGATATCACTGTGTTTGATGGAATTGTTAAGTGTGCAAATAGATAACAGTCATGTCTTTCATAGAAACAATTAAAGTCTACAAAGTTAAAAACAGAAGTAAAAACCTGCATGCGTATCCCATTATACCTATGAGTACAAACAATGATCTTTTAATGCAGTTAAAAAAAAAAAAATTTGCTGACAGTAAGTTCATGTCTTTGAGATAAAGTATATCAATTTTAAGAAGTTCAACAAAAAGGCAGTTAACCTCATAGTAACTCTTTCACACTGCGTGGTTGAAGTGGTGACGGTGTTTCTATTTTCCAATCTAATTACATACACAACGATATGTGTTTCAGACTTGTTTACAATGATGCGGCGTTTATATTAGAGAATCGGTGCTTCTATAATTTTTTAAGGCTGGTTTGCTTAAAATGTAAAACAGTTTGATGTAATTGAAGGTAAAAATGTTATTTTCGACTTTAGCATAGTGTTAAGAGCTGGGTCATAAATTAAGGCACTACGTTTTTGTCAGGTTGTCTATTGTTGCGAAATGATTGGTGTCATTGTGATTTTTGCAAAAGACAAAGCTTGCTATTGAGTCTCAACATTGTCTAGCTTTTTTATGAAGAGAAGCCCAAAACATGTATCGTAGCTTTGAGGAAACACATGAAAACCGTTGCTATTATCTCAACAGACTTTACCAAGCCGACTTGCTGGTTCTTCAGTGTATACAAGTGCAATACAATAAGAGTAGAAAATTACAGATGCACATAGGTGCTTGTTAGCACAAAGTCCCTGGAAGTAGGGAATATAAGGCTTGGGGTAAATAAAACTTGCAACAGTGTTACACTTGTGACAGTGAAGGACAGGTCAACATGGAGACGAGACAATTCACTTAAGATTGGACCTGTAGTGCTCCAGCATCTGGGACATTCTCACACTCTCTTTTTGCTCCCACCCCCTTGAATTCACTTGGTTCTTTAATTTGTAGTGAATGGGTTCCTGTTTTCTTTGTGAATTCTATTTGGTGCATAGGAGCACAAAACAGAGATAACACACTTGGTTTGGCATTCATTCACATCAACACTGGAATGCTGTTTTCATTTCTTTATTTCTCGCAGCTTTGACTTGGCCTTATAGTTTCTTGATTTAAAGAGGGTTGGGTATGTCATTTATTGCCGTGGCAGCTTGCAGTTAGACACCATCTTATGCTCCTTTGACTTCAGATTTTAATCTTGACAGTCAAAGCGGGTTTTCCCCAATCATTTTGTTGGTGGTTTCCCTGCTCTCTGCTTTCAATTCCAAGTATCAAACTCTGCTCGCTGCAAGTCAAGTTCTGCCATGCATTATGTTGACATAGGTGATTTTTTTGCTTTGCCTGAAACGTTCCCCTATATCTCCCAAAGCTGTTGATTTGGGGATAAAGTATTAATTTTCCACTCCAAGAAATAAGTTTAGACTTTTATCTCCTAAGCTTTGCTTGGCATGGACTTGTTTGATGTGCAGTGCTTTTCCCTGAGTTACCTTCTATTAAACTGGAGACGGCTGGGTGGGCTGGGGTTAAAGAAAACGTTAGACTGAATGCCGATGATTGTAAAGCGTATCTTTACACAACTATTTGCAATGTGCCCCTTTCTGTCTGTCTGTTTTCCTGATATAAAAGTAAGGCTAAAAAATTCAAAGCATACCCTGTTCTTGTGTATTTGTAAACCCCCTTTTCCTTCTACGGTGAATACTGTCCTTCATTTTTCCTCTTGCGGAAAGCGGAAATCATTAGCACCTCATATTGGTTTTTATTGATGAGTGTACCTTACTGAACATTATATGTACATGCGCAACATTCTGTATTTGCTGTTGCTTGAACTTCTTGCTTGATCTAGTTTCACATAATACTGCCTAACTATCGACACTCATTTGCCTTTATATATCCTTAACTCTCTGCTTGAGATAATGCCTGTGCTGCTCGTTTTTAATGCATCTGTAAAGAAGCATCATTATTTTGTCAGAGCTTGGAATTTTTTTTGTACATGTTTGCTTGCTTGTTAATGATAGTATGAAAAAAGACAATGTGGAGGATTTCCTTTCCTTTGCTTCTTATTCTTAATTTTAGTGAGCAGTTTCGATTTTCATTTTGTTTTGGTTTCTTTTGTTTTAGATTTAGATGACTCCTGGTATACATCTAGTGATGAAACAGATAATGAATCTTCAGGTGTTTTTTTTTCAAATTTGATTCCAGAAATTTTGGTTTCCATTTCTGTTTACTTTACATTAAGTTTCCTCCTTACAATATCCGTTTTCTTGCCTTATAGACTAAGGTGGACAAAGACTAGGCACTTACTTTTTAGAGTGCTCAGAAAATTACAAAAATTTGTTTTTCATTTTTGGATTTAAAAAAAAAAGAACTCTTAAGATAAACAGAATGGTAAACTTTTAAGAAATTTAAAACAAATGGTAAATATCAGTTGCTGATACATTAACAAAAAAAGAGCAATTAAAACTTATCTAGAAAATATAAGCAAATTTTTTCCCTTAACGTTTAAGACTCATTGCAACTGTTCTTTCTTTTTAATTTTATTCTTCTGGTTTGTTCTTTTTCTGTTTAACTCGTTTGCAAGTATTTACTTATATTTTTATTCCAAATATTTGTAGTTTTGTTTGTGTTGAGAATTCTGTTGCATGTTTTGTTTATTTGTTGCATGTGCTGACAGACAATGATGGTTATTTGGCCGCCGCACCAGTCAAAAGGTCTGAGTCAGAAAGACAGCCACCTAGAAGTAAGTGTGCCATATCTCACACCGAGGACACACTCAACTAATTGGAATGGCTGAATAGGAAATGAAGCTTTCACAAAAAGTTTAAAGAGCTCCTTAATAGGAATCTGTACTCTCACTAAGGTTTTCAATTCTGTATTATATTGTGTTTAAACTGTGCAGAATTTGAGAAATTTGAAAAAAATCCTGTTGATAAAAAAATATCATCTTGACATATTTTTTGGACAATGTCAGGAAAGAAGAGCCAATTAAGGTTTGATGAAGATCTTTTTATTGAATTAAAAGAATAATTCTGAGCACGTCATTTAGGCAGAAGCAAAATAGTTATTTTCTTTTAATCACAAACCTGTAGCATGCACAATGACGTTGTAGATTTGCACCAGAGTATTTTATGTGTTGTGTAAAATTATATTTCAATTGGCTACTCTTTATTGAGACAGAGATATCAACTGTTTTTATATTGCGCTCAAAGAAACTGAAAACCTAAATCAGAAAATAAACAATGAAAATAGACAATGCATTTTCAGATATACAGAAACACATTTCTAATGCATTAAATTCACATTTAAATTCGAACATCGTTACTTCAGTGAAAACAGTTTAATTTTAAGTGTTTTCTTAAAAAAAAACAACCCAAAAAGTCAAAAATGATTGTCAGCATGAATAACTGTCAATTATATAATAGTGTACAAAAGAGAGCCAATATTCAAATCTATTAAAAATTTCTTTTCACAAGTAGAGCTCTATTAGACAAGTCTCACATTTTTATTTTGCACCCTTATATTAAATAGAGACACCTAACTAATCGTAGTTGTTAAATATCCATGTCTTCTTGTTTTTTTTGGCCTTAACGTTATCCTTGTTTTGTTTTAGAAACTTGTTGACCTTTTTTGGCAGCGACAGATTATTTGAGAACATTTTGCCATCTTCTCTCTATCAACCCTTTGTATGCAAAAAGTTATGTCTAAAAGTGAATGGTTCCTTGGGAAATGCATGTTTGCTTGACAATCTTGCGACTGATGTGCACTTTTTTGCTGCAAATTGTTGCCCTTTGGTATGCCTTAATTTTTGCCATGTTCCCTTTTTCCTTTTGAATTCAAGTGGCTGAAGACCCTGATCGCAAGAGTGTTGAAAGATCAAAATCTGACCGTCGCCAGCAGCTGAGTAAGTGCTTACGCTCTTTCAATATTGTAAATGACATTAGGTGAATGTCTTTGAGCAATCAAATGGGATATTGTTCAGTTAAAGATTCCCCAAGTTTAAAAAATTATAGGTTTTATAAATAAGTAAGCCTAGGTGCTTGATTGCAGCTTTTTTTTTTTTTTTTAGCTAAATTGAGGAATGACATGTGGATATTGAGAATAAGCGTAAAGTTAATTGATATGTTATGCTAAGTGTCACAGTCAGGCAATAAATAAATTGCAAAACGTAGAACTCTTTATGTTATATAAAATTAATTTTCCGAAACAATGTAGCTTTGAGATTCAGACATTGAATGTTTTGTATGTATAGCATAGGTGAAGGGTTGTAATTCAGAAAAAAATATAGAACATTTTCCCTCGCCAACGTTATAAAGAATTAGATCTTACGAGATGTGGGTGTTTGTGTTTTAGCGTTACTGGTACAGTAAACCAGGCACTGCTAGAGGCATAGTCTTATAATTCCTTTCTAAAGCTTAAGTGCTATAAGAAAAATCAGATTTTTGAGTTGCATGTTTCTTTTAAGTTGTATGCTGGGACCCTGATAACAATGCATCTTGGCATGATTAGCCCTTGCCAAATGGCTTAAGTTGTAATGCCATTCTGTACGCTGCAGAAGACAAAATGTTAATGTCTATCTGCTATAGCAACTGTGTGGCTACACATAATCTCGAAAGAAGGGCAATTTGAACAAGCACAGCATACAGAAAGTTTTTATGGTAGTGTTTACAGAGAAAATAGCCTATCTATGTTATAATAACTTATATTCTTGATGCAGAGAATAACAATCTCGTTATTGTTGTACAAAAA
>BMAT01006651.1:109246-123717 GCA_019649035.1 Elysia marginata
AAGACATGGTATAAACTGGACGAACTTTTGGGACAGCCTCATATAGGCAATGTCTTTGTTAACATTAATAAAAAAAAAACAGCATTTATTGTGTGCTCTGTCTGCGAGGCTGCAATACAAAAAATATCATAAGCCTCTTTCTCTATTGAGGTATCATTGAGATGTCACACTCCAGTCTACTCTACTTTTTGCATTTATTTTTTTTTCTTCTCTTTTCTTTTTTTTTCCCTGTGCTTTCTATTCTTTTTGTGACCCTGTTTGATTAGATGATTAGACAACATTTTATGTAAGTTCATGCTATACGGTACGATAAGTTGAAAAATAAGTAATATCTGCAGCTTAAAGCTCATGTGAGGTTAGAAATCTTTGACTTATTTTGGGTTTTTAAAAGATAGGCATGCTTTAAGTAAAGTTATTAGTTTATTAGAGCATTACTAAACCCTCCGCTCCAAAGAGTCGCAAGGGAGCACTTCCCCATTCATTTTTTGCATTTATATTTTTTTAAAACCAATCCAACTTTTTTTCCCATTCTGCAAGAAGGTTCATAATGTGCATGGCTTTTGTTGTTACTTGGTAAAACTTCAAGTCACTCCTTGCCTAGCTTCAGCAGTATTGTTATGATTCAGATAAAGCTTGTAATTTGGACGCTTAGAGTAGTTTGAAAAGCCAGAATTGATCCTCTAGGGGTACCACTGGTCCCCAATTCTTCATCCATGTGTGATAAACAGTGAAAACCAAGCATGAAACCCAGTCACATAAATGATAAAAATGCCATGGGGTATTGTTAGCTGAATAAACTGTCTGCATAGGCAAAAAGTCTTACAAAGCCTAATCCAGCTGCATTGACATACCTTCGAAAATCATTATGATGTCAAAGTATAAAAATATTGAAGTTTCGTATCACGATTATGATACACTGTACCACTGAAGAAAATCCTGGTGTGATGAAAAAGGGGGGAGGGGGGGGGGCCAGATGTTGCCATCAGTGTACAAATATGAGTGGATACTCGACTATATATCGATGGCAGCACATCAAACCTCTGATTTTAATATAGGAAAAGAAGCCACATATCAGAGGTTTGATGTGCCTGCCATCGATATATGATTACCAGACCTGCACATATGCACATATAATATACACAGTAGTTGCGTGGCACTGTTCATTCAATATGTAGTCTTTTAAAATTTTACTCTCCTTGAGAGATGTTGCACCATTTACTGCTATGGTTGATAATAACAAATAGTGGAAAGTGTGTCTATAGGGTTTGTGATATATGGCAAGTCATGGTCCACCCACCCTATGAAGCAAGGCACCTTTTGATGGATTGATCACATAACTTAAGCCTCATTAAATCTCTAAAAATTTGTGTGTGCTGTTGTCTCCCAGCCTGAATAAAGTTTGACTTTTGCTTTACATTAATTACAACTGGGATTTAGTTTAATTTCACTATTTGCACCTGTTCTAATCTCTAATGTTTTTGGGTTTGCCTCATAAGTATTCTCCTCTTTCTCTTGAGTACAGGTCAATTTTTAAAAATGCTAGATGATTGTAGACTACAGTTTGGTGAATAGCTATTCATGACAATACATAAAGACTTAAAAGAAAATTGCTGGTCTCCAGTTAAGCTGAGCATTTGAAAATCTATGAGAACTTTCTAAGTTCATTCTTATTGCTCTAACCATGGTTAATTTCTTATCAAGCAATGAGAATAAGAAAAAATCTGGGTTTTTTTCATGGGCCTTTCTCTTCTCGAATTCTTAACCTTGACTTGAGTTTATCCGCTGGTATTTTTTTTTTTGTGCCACCATAATAATTTATTACAGAAACCATAAAGTTGACAGGTCTGGGTGCTTTCTATCCTATGATTGGCATCCAGTCTGCTGAACTTGTAAACAGCTCTCTCTATCGGAGTTCTGGACTCACTGATTGAGGCCCAGGCTTGGCCAGTCTAGTATGAACAGACTTTATAAAAAGCGGAAATCGGCTAAAAAGTGGGACATTCCCATCTAAGCATACAATTAACACGAAACTTTCAGACATTTTGTTTTTCTTGACTTTTTCCCTACCTATAAAAAATTCCTGACTTTTTAGCGATTTACCAACTTGGTGGGTATTTACCTCCTGGAGTACGTAGAGCTAAACGGCACAATTGGTTGCAATTTTTTATTTAATCGAATGCGGAAAATTGGTCAGACAGAAAAAAGTCAAGTGCGGATTTGTTTGACGACGGTAAAAGCAGCAGATTTCCACATAAATGCGGAAGAACGGAAGCACTTAAAACCCCTTCGTAAGTTCACTGTTACACAAATTGCGCACCTGTGTGCTGAGAAAATTCCTAAGGAAGCACTGAGCCAGGGGTCATTTCACTAGTTTTGCTCTAAGTCTTGATTGTTTTGTTGGTAAATCCATCATTGATTAGATTTAGATCTAGAATCAACAACTGTGTAGCAAAACCAAAAGCACGTGCGTCGGGAGAGGTAGTCAGCTGGCCTAGACTAGGCCTACACAGCACAGGTACGCGGCCTTGTGTGTTTAACGTGTACGTGCGTGTAATAAACTCGGCTGCTGCGTATTCTTCCTACAAAAGTATAGCCAGTATTGGCTATTTTTGGTTCCGCGAAGCTTCAACCTTACCTATGATACTGTTTTTGTCGACTGAAAGCAAGGATTGGTTATCTAGTAGGCGAAACAAAACTTGGTTTATAGTGCATGTACAGTGTACATTCACAGGGCAGACCCTGGGGCAGTAGCACCTACGGAGCATGTACACAGAGCAGTCAAGTGGTTCAATGAAGTTTTGAAAGTACTCACTGGCCTGCTTTGTCATAATTCGTGCAGTGTAAGAAGACACTGTCTAACCATGAAAACTTAGAAAAGTTGGTCGCCATTTTAAAAACTGCGGGCCCAGAACAACATTGCCTTGGAACAAGACCATTTACGGCAAACTGTTTGCCTGTTCAAGGCAAAAGCTCGAGCTATGCAATGCGCCTTAGCTCTGCAGTGGGCCATATTTAGGTCAATATATTTTTTTTAACTTATCACTCATTAATTAACACATATAGCAAAAAACAAAAAGAAAACTTTAAAATTTTTTTCATGATTTAGTTTCAAAATGAGCTGATTTTGGTGCATGTCCCTAGAATGATGCATTACCCTTCCTATCAACACAAAATTGGGTTTTTTATAAGCCATTTCCTCGACCTGCAGCAAGTGGTAAAAAATTTGTGTTTTCTTTGTATTTTAGGATTTAATTGTATTTTACATTAACATCGTTTTTGATTTAACATCTATCTATTTTAGCTTCCTACATATACATTCATCTTACACCTTTTTTTATTTCTTTAAATCAATCTCTTATAAGTTGCAAGCTTAGAGCATCATAACTGGTTGCATAATGGCGCCATATGAATTGCTGTTAAATTTAATATGAATTTTTCAACAGTGTTACTCAAAGTCAAAATTCCGCGAACAGACTCAATTTATGATGTATCTTACTGAACTTTTGCCAAATTTACACACACACACAAAAAAAAAAAGCAATTAAATTGAAATGAAAGTACAAAATAATAAAAATCTTTCAGACACATAATGAATTTTATTCATGATAGCTAATACTCATGAGTACTCATACATTTTATTTTGCAAGGAAATTGTAAGTCATAAAATTTTATTTTACAAAAAGCAAAAAAAAACAAAAAAAAACACTCACAGAAGCTTTTTTTTTTCCACTGACTGACTATGATGTCATTGTACATACAATAACTAGGGATTTCATACAAAAGATCTGTTCTTAAATTTACATAAAACTTGGATCACACTTGGAATGGGATAATTACACATACATATAAACAGTAACAAAAAAAAAACCTGGCAACTCTCAGTGTGTTTCAGTTTAAAAGAGCACCGATTTGCATTCTATAAAAGCATTGTTTGGGGCAGATTTCAAAAGCAAATCTACTTTCCCTCTAATTAGACTATGTGCATGGCAGTGCAAGACACATAAAAAGTAATAAACAAATGATATATCATAATACAAAAATGTACCTCAAATACATAAGTATCATAAAGAACTCTTCTTTCCTTAAAAAAAAACAACAAAAACAACCAAACTATTCATACAATCAGAGCTCAGAAACTGTAAGTTAACTGAGTTCTATAAAAGATTTTTTATTTACCATTTTCTTCATTTTAATCATATGAAGTAATATGAAGTACATATTTTATGTACTGTGCCACAAGGCTAATAATACATGAAAATAAGTTGTACTTGCAAGCATCTGCAACTCTTTTCCATATTCATTACCACATTAAGTATTGGCTCAGTGGAATACAAACCAAGATGAAAGACAATTACACCTCTTCCTCCATTCTCATGCAGAGCTTAACAGTCATTGTTGCACAAGAGTAGAACTTTAAAACTCATACTGGATAAACGAAAATAGTTTTTATTGCTAAAAGAGCATATTCTTTCCCAGAAATTACCTTAACTAAACCACAGTATGTGCATGTAAAAAAAAAAATTATGCAGTTTCAGACCAGAAGGATTATTCTATTGCATGTCAAAGAGGTAAACATAGCTTAGGCAAAAATAAAAGTTTCAAAAGATCAGTTCTTACAATACTTGGGCCCATAGCAGTGCTAGTTTCTGTGTTTGACTATTTGTCTCGCATTCTGTCCATATGAGTCAAAAATCAAATGGCTTAGTTTTGAGACAAAGGCTTTTAAAGTTTAGTACCAATAGTAGGTGTTCAGAAGTCCAAAATTTTTTTTTATTTTAGATTTTGAAGCTAAAACCATTACCAAAAAATTGTCACACCTAATTGATGTTCAAATTTCATTTTGTATGTGTTGGTACAACACCGTTATAGTCAATCAAACTTTCAATGGTGTTTTCTGCCTTTTCTAAAATTTTACAAGACATAACCCTGCTGACTTCAAACGGCTAAAACTTCATAAAGAAGCATGATAGAGGTTATCTGTTTGTTGTATTTGAAAGTAGAGAAAATAAGCTCTTCTGTGATACCAAAATCTGACTACCTTCCAATTTTGACTTAAAATTCATTTTGACTGGTTGCAAGACGTTTTAAGTATGAATATTGTAAACAAATAAAAAAAAATATAAATATAAAAATAAAAGGAAGTAAGTTATGGCCCTCATAAGATTGATATGATAATAATTAAATGAACCCAAAGTTCCTACCATTTTCATACATTGTCTCAAGTTTAAACTTGAAATGATACAACTTTTGTTCATAATTTAAAAAAACCAATCTACCACCTTGAATTGTCAAACATATATGCGCACAAAATTATGCAATTTAATTACCGGTTATATTTCATGATACAAAAAAAGACAGTTGAATCAGGTAGTTGACTTACATCATGACAACACAATCCTCTTTACATGCAGTATAAGTAAAATTTTATACTTAAATCACCTTATTTTGATGAAAAGGCAGCATTGGTATAGTTAAATGACATACAAATATGTATAATTATAGTAGAAATAAATGAAGACCAAGAGAAATGTTCCAGGAAAGCTTGCACAAAATTGCACAATTCATAATTAATGCAAGGATAAGAAAGAAAAAAAAACCTAATAAACTCTCTCAATATGTCTTGGTATTTCATCAGATTTACTTGTAAGCACAAAAAGATTTTGCAGTAGTTAGGCCAAAAGCAATCAAAGATATTTTACATATTGAAATAATTGAAACCAAATTGAAAACAAAATGAAAAAAAAAAGAAAAAAAAATCCGGTTAAAAAAAGGGGCCATGTAAACAAAACATTTCTTAAAATTAGCAGTGTTTTCTTGCTATAAACTGTTTTTGCATTTACGCAAAGGTGGGGTGAGAGAGTAAAGTTCTATAAAACTGAGAAGTGCCTTAGTAATTAAATAATCATGGTCCTTTAGGTATAATTTCGATTCTCTTAATTCAAAGTTTTTCTTGATTCCCAAGATATTCAAATTATGAAGTTTCTATTTTATGTCTCATATGCTTTATACAGAGGTTCAAAGAGAGACAGCAATATTATTTGTAAAGGTTAAACCTTTTTCCCCCTGTTACTTTTCTATAATTTTGACCCCAGTGGGTAGTTTTCTTAGTATTTCTTTCAGACATTAAGGATACTGATTCGTCAGAGTCCATTCATGCTGAACTCAATGAAGACGTGCCGTACAATATTTGTACGACGAAGAGAAATCCATTGCAGTCACGACATACAAATATGTACGGCAGACTTTGCGGATTGTTTACGTTTTATATATATATAAAAAAAAAGTTATAAGTTTATTTCCTTATAAAGATCAAATCTATTTTTTAAACTATTCACCAAATTCCATACAGTTTCACATAAAACTTTTTTTTGACGAATTTTCAAAAAATGCTTAATTTAGTGCGTTTCTGTGTGCCAGCTTGGTCAGATTGTGTCTTTAAAGAGTTAAGATTATTCAGGTTTTAAGATAAAGCAGACTTTGAAAGCAGATGAGTGCTTGTTTTCATACATAAGAGTTGTTGCAAGGGATAAGTTAGATTTGCTAATTAAGATCCATTGAGTCGCAAGGGAAGTAGATTCCCATTGCCTTTCCATAAGGAACAGACCAGTCGTCATAGCAGGCCAAAAAAGATTAAACCTTTTAATATAAACTTTGTTGAAGAGTGAATAAAGCTCTGTACTGATTATTATTCTGGTTGTCTAAGTATAAGTAGCAGTCACATATACACACAAACACTTAAGTCTTCAGATTTAGCTGGAAAATTAATAAATACGCAATTGAGGTAAGACATACTGAAAGAGGTTTGAGACATGAGAAATTATTGAGCAATGACATCTTTATAATTTTTCTAAACTATTCTACAACTAGACTTTTTCTTAGGCAAGCAAAGGCAGCAATTTGACTCATAAGTACAAGACCTCAAACATAAGAAAATTCATGAGCTGTAAATAGAAAATATCGTCCTCACCCATCTAGTGCTAAATTTTTGTGCAAAAATAAATTAAATCTTTGGAATATGAGCACTGGTCACCAAAATTTGGTCTGCAGCTCAACACGAGATCTGACTTCTAACTAGACAAGCTAGTATGACAGCTATAGCATCTGAAAACAATTCTCAGAGAAAAATACTAGGAGAGACAGGAATTTTCTGATTGCCTTTCAAGATACAAAATCCTTAAGTACTTCAATATAACTTTAAAAGACACTCGTTTATACTTGTGCACAAATTAAAAAAAATGGAAAAATAACCCACAGCTTTTCAACATAATCTAAAGTACGCGTTTTAAGGTAAGTTTTAAAGAATTTTAAAGAATTGTTTTTCTCTGCACATCAAGCAGCCACTTCCTCAGCTGTATATCAGTATTCTTCACATGCACATGTTACAAGCTGGATACATGCCGTTTGCAAAAAATCGTGATCTTGGCAAGAAACACATTATGTACAGAGTATATGCCAACAGCTCTGTCAATAAAACTAAAAACAAAAGAAGAAAAAAACAATACAGGCCATTATTCATGAATGTTGAAGGGTACCTATTTTTGGCTACAGAAAAGAAGCTTTAGCAACACAAAAATAGCTCTAATACAGCACTAAAGTCCAACTTCCAGTGTTCAAGAACTCTATGTTATTGGAAGGAGGGAGGGAGAGAGTGAACAGTGCATTTACTGATCATAAATCAGCACTGCTTCTAATAAGGCATCAATTTTGAGAGAGCACCAATTTATTTAGTAAGGCATGTACCAACTTGAAGCTTTTAGAAAAGAATAAGAAAAAGAATAAACAATTTTCATATAGTTTCTGTTTCAAATAATCACATTGGGTGTGAAATTGTTTGAAATAATATCTAATTGGTTGTAGCGGATTGATGTTTTATTTGCATTTTATCTATCAGATGGCAACCTTATACTGTGTAATAAGTAGGTCTACAACAACCGGTTGATGAAAGTTGTCTATAATACGCAAATTTTCAAATCTAATTTGCTAGAGTTAGCAGCAGATAAAGGCATCTTCAGATCATATACAACTATTATTGCAGACTTAACCATATCTAAACAGATTCCTTTCCCTTTAAGATTGGTGGTGCTTCTTTTTTAAGAAGCAAATGATGTTAGACACAAAAAGCTCTGATTAAAAAAGAAAACTCGTTTTTATCAACAAGCCAGATGATCTAAAACTTTCAGCACCCATATGGCATTGACTAAACAAATAAAGATATTAGAGGGAGAAAAGTTAAGCTGTAGAAGTCAGAGGGTATTTTACAACAGCCCTGTTTGGTGGGACAGTAGCATACTAACCTAGAGGGTATTTTACAACAGCCCTGTTTGGTGGGACAGTAGCATACTAACTTAAAGGGTAATTTACAACAGCCCTGTTTGGTGGGACAGTAGCATACTAACTTAGAGGGTATTTTACAACAGCCCTGTTTGGTGGGACAGTAGCATACTAGCAGAACATTTATCATTATTAAAAAGTCTGATTAGTAAATAAAGATATTTGAAATCACAGATCCACTTTGACATAATAATGATTGAGAAATTTTCTAAACTTACACAAGGTGTTAGAATGATTTCCATACAAAATTAACATAAAACAAAATCAAACACGCACAGTAAGAAAAAAATTACAAAAAATCTACCTCGCAAAACTTTTATGCTTCTTTTATAATAGAAAGACTGTTGTTGCAAACTGGGAGCAGCACTCTAAAATGCTATTTATCTCACTGACATAGACGCAAAAGAAAGAGTTGTAGAAACGTGCTGAAGTGGCCATTAAGTAATAAATATACACCTATAACCTTTGGTTATTCATAATGGTGTAAGAGAGAGTGATTAAAGTATTGTTTTAGAATTCAATTTTAGATATCCTTTCATTATGATTCAAAACATTGTAATATATAATTGTATAAGCCTTATCTATAAAAATATTGTACATTTTTAAAGTTAAGAAAAGCCACAAATTTCCCCAAGACGCATAAATGCAATTTTGTATATTTCTTCATGGAAATGAAAGTGAACTCTAGTCCCACCACTGATCTTTTGAAGTGAGGATAAAAACCTATCAAAAGAAACAGTAAAAAAAGGTTGCACATTTTAGTACACTATTCGAACCTAACATAATAAATCCCATGGTTTGTTCAGCTGTTATTTAAGTTTTTGGTGTTGAATTAACTTGCATTCAAGAGACAACTGTAGGTGTGCGTAAATCATTAGTGATAACAACCTGAAATCTGATAGTCACATTTGCTATCACAGATCAATTGCAGAATATATGTGTATACATAAAATTTTTGTTTTCTCAGCTGCAACACAAAAAAAAAAGTTTAAAGAAAAAAATAAAAGGCTTGCACCTTGCATTTCATTTACTTATCGTTATTGGTAACTGGCACGAGATAAAATGGAGATAAAACACATTTATGTCTCTCGACCAGTCCAGATGAGTACTTGGATGTCGGCCACGTTACATGGCTTTGATGTTTTAAACAATTCATTTTTCTCAGCTTCAATTTATGATGTTCAAAATTGCCTGAAAATATCAACATTTTGTAGAGAGATATTAGAATTTCTTTTGAGTTTAAAATATAGGAAAAAAAAAGAGAAATAATGTTACTTTCAAAAGATGTTTTCTGAAATTCAGATTTCAAACATTTAAAACATTTAAACTGGTCGCGAGACAAAAAATCTTCATGAAAGCTCTGATAGCAAACTCAAAGACATGTGAATGTTTTAACATTTCTTTCACTATGTTTTACAGCCAGAGCACAAACTTTTTTTTTCAGATGAATCCCTCAGGGGTACCATGTATTCTTTATTATCTGAAAAACAAACAAACAAACAATCAAATTCAGTGATGAAAACAGGAAATCATCAAAAAGGAGGAACATTTTTTGGACAAATTGACACCTTTTTACCACCCCTTAAATCAAGGCAATTCATCCCTGCTACCAGCTAAGAGCTACTAAAAATGTTAAAGTATTAAAATAACATTATGAAGTACTGCATTCAAAATTCAGTCAAAGATTATGAGGCTTGTACCCAAATCGAACAGGCCTAGATCTAGATTCTAGACATAATTTTCTCCTCTTTTTGAGTTTCGATTTAACTTAAAAGCAAAAATCCATCATTTCATGCCTCCTAGTCAAAGTGTAGGCTTATGTTAGGTTGAAAAATCTCATGTGCAAACATAGGCCCAGGCCTTTGCCAATTGTAATGACTTTATTGTTGAATATAGGCCTACATTACATTATACATGTACAGGATCAATTAAATTTTAATTTTAATGGCACTGGATAATATTTATAATGATTATCTCGCAAAGGGCCCAACGCGGCGGGCAAATAATTTGCGCACATGAAGCACACTTTTAGTTATTGCCACTATCTAATCCATATTGCACAGATTTTATAACAGGGATGCCAACTCCACTTAAAAAAATACTGAACTTTTTGCAACTGCCCGCATAATCAGTGGTGCAACAATCGAAATGCGCGGCAGGTTTCCATGCGACTTGTTAGAATTAGCATCTAAGCTAAATCTACCCACTTGTCTTAATTTTATACAAATAATTTTATGGAAATGTTAACTTGGGCAGTTAGTCCTATAACCTTTAAATATATAATTCTTACTTGTAAAATTATAAACTTACCAAACAATTTTGGACAAATAACTAGTTTCGGCTCACAACGCAGATTTATCTAGCAGAAACATTCTAGACCTTGATGCAGTAATATAACTTTTGAAAAATATCCTCTTACACCTGGGCCACTACATGTCACTCATGATGCAGCCTATAAGGAGTGATGGTCTTTTATTCAGTTTAACCTTTAGGCCCTAGATCTATCTAGCTATAATATCTAGACTAGAGCTATGTTCAACATATTTTGGGCCCAGATTAAAATAGATCTACATTAATTTAGCCATATTCCCTTGAAAACAGCAAGCACTGTTGACATCTTGTTTCCCGGTGAGAATCTAGATCTAGGCTCTATGTCTAGATAAAGCCTGCGTCAGGTGCGTCACTGGTCTGAACTCTAATAAAGCTAGAGACTAGTTATAGTAGTAACCGTCAAATAGAGAAGAAATTAGAATGCAAGAAGATAACTAATCTAGTCATTCTATGATTCTAGACCTAATTGACATCTAGATCTAGATAGGATTTAGATGGCGGTTTTCCTGTCTGGTAATTGAATAGAGTTTACAAATTAATCCTGTTGCTATCTTGATCTATAGGAGAATCACTAAAGATAATGAAGAGCTATCGGTACAGTTCTTAATGCTAGACAGAATTGTATGGGGATATGGGAAAACCCCCACAACTCGCCAATGAGAGACATTTAGTTTTTACTTTTTATATAGAGAGCAACCTGTTCTGAGCAGAATGCTGTTTAAATTTTGTAAATATTTTAACTAGAACCAAAGTTATGGTCTTTCAAAGACATGCACTAGTGAAAAGTAGAAACTGAGAAAATCGCGTTTGAAGTTAAAACGTTTTTCAGGGTGTTTTACAGTAAAAATATTCTTTCGGTAGTTAAAACATTTTGAACGACATTTCTATGTACAAAGTTTTAATTTTCAACACAATTCTTGCATGAAAGAAAAACCAAAAGCTTCTTTTACACTTAAAATTCTGTTTTCATACTATCACCTCGTTTCCATCTTTGGTATATAGCCCTATTTAACTGCTTTAGTAAATAATTTTCCTTTGACTAACAGTGATCTAGTTGACTTAATGTAGCCTACATTTTGTCAAGATGAAGCTTGCCTTCACACTTTGGAATAAAGTACGGCCTTGCATAGCACTTACCGATCAATTAAAAGCTGACAGATCTAGAATAACATCTAGGTCTAGATCTAAATCCCAATTTAATGATCTACCCATAATATTTAATGTGGATAAGATCTAGATCTAAAGTTGTAATATTCAGTTAACGTAAAATTTGAATTAGAATGGAAAGTGAAAGTATCAAAAGAAATAGACGAGTTTGAAGTGAATAAGTTATGATCAGAATCAGTAGTATTGGTGGTCAAGCAACAGGAACCTCCGAGGCTTCGTACATTGATATGGGGGGAAGAGGAGCCAATGGGACTGGAGTGTCTTCCTCTAATGATTGATATTCATCCTCTTCATCTACTTCTTTATCTCTTTCGGTGAAGTAGTCAGTTATAACTGATTCTATTTCATTATCAGGGGCTAAATCTCCTATCCTCGTTTCATTTCTCTGAACTGCTTCAAAAGCTTACCTATCTGAATTGCATCCGCCATGTTGTTACTAAAACAGAGATGCTAGCAATGAACCCTACAACTTTATAAAAAAAATTTAAAATACTTCAACTTTGCACACACACAAAAAAAAATCAAACCTGTGCAGAAATGATATCTAGAAAAATTCCTTTTGGTTTAGGATATAACGTTTTAAGGTATTCAAAGCTGAAATTTTGGTAGAAAAGGAGACAAGTTTGAGGTAAGAATCTGGAAGACTCTGGTAGACAAGATGGTTGTTAACAAAAATTGCCCTCGCCTTACTTCTGGAATGTAAACCATAATATTTATGCGCACTCGGTCTCACCGAAACCAACAAAAATTATATCTGGGTTATGGGGTCAAAATGTAAACAAGTATGACTTTCGACGTCGCAAAAAAGAGCTTTCTTGAAAGTGAAAATTCATAATTTGCGGACAACTTTTGACGAATTTCAACCTTATTTGTGACAAAAAAAAATAAATTAGGAGTTAAAGTTTGTTATAAAACATACATATTTGTAAAGAAGGAAGGTTCTAAAAATAGATTTTTGGGTTGGCTGAAAACTGACATACTATCAATCTTTTCACTTTAAACCACCATAGCCCACAACAACTTTGCCGAGTTCCAGTGGGTTTCCTTTATCACCACACAAATGATGAATGAAGTTCCCGCGAATCTAAAGAACCCATTACTCATTGACTGAACGGTTGGCATCGGTTTTAATATCACTTACTTGCTTAAATTTTCACATCGACAATGTTTCCGTATTATTTTCAATGCGGTATGTCTCTATCTATTTCAAATGTTTGGTATCCGATATAGACCACAAAACCAGAAATAAGAACGGTGTATTTTTCAATAACAAACATGCTTTGAGTACATCATCTATTTTGCTTTAATCTTAGATAAAAAATGGAGAATAATTACGGAATCAAAATTACGGACTTGCAATCAGCAAAACAAAAATGCAGATCTGTGCAGAACAAAAAGGAAAATATAGATTTCTGTACTTTTACGGAAAAACCGCATCCCTGTAATAATCTTTGCCGATGTTGTGCACTGAAACACTCAAAAAGTTTAAACAAACTCGTCTTCTAGTTCTACTCTTGACATTCTGATATCTTGGCACTGTTACACAGTACCACAATCTAGGCTACTTGATAAAATGTTTTTAGATTTGAAGAAAAAAAAAATGGACAAACAAAGAGACCCCAGATAAGAAATTAAATGATTCGATGATAAACTTACTAGAATCTCTTGAGACTTGAGAGATCTACATCTAGATTTATTGAGACTAGATCTAGAACTAGAGGTCTATAGCCTATCGACTGGCCAACGACACCTATCAATTAGAAAACTTGTCTAATCAATGAAAGGGCAAGAATTGAAAACTTCGATGGCTCAAGAGGACCTAAAAATAAAGTGATAAATAATACAATATCTGCAATCTTGCACCTAATGAACCAAAAGCTGCAAACTGAGACAGTAATTTTGCGGAATAGACCTATAGTTACATTGATTAAAAAAAAAAAATAAAAACTGCAATTACGGCAAAATTGATTACAACATGTTTCTATTTCTAGTCTAAAAATCTGCACATTCCTAGGTTAGGATACTTATAAACATCCGTCTCGTTGACTCATCCTATGTCAGACTCGCGGAATTAGATTATTGCGGAAATAAATTATTATTTTCCTCTTAGAATCTCGGATAAGAAGGTCCAGGGCTGAAGACTGCGAGGAATTTTTCTCTTACTCTTATAAATTATATGATAAGTTAGAGTAATGATTTTCTTTTTCAATTTAAGTACATGTATGAAGCTTTCTCATAATACTAATAATTCCAAATATCCAAAGTTTGACATAGGCCTGATTTCACCACGTAGGGTCACAACTATTGCTATCTCATTTCCTTAAAGGTGCATTATGCTTGTTTTAAATGAAGTTCTGAAATGGTAAAATATAAAGAGCTAAACTTATTTTGGATCCTTCCAAATAAATTATTGTTATTTGTATATAAACATGAATACCATACCTTCCACAGGCATACTTTTCAATGATGTAAGGTAATCTGATGCGATGTTTGTAAAAATCATGGCTGAAAAAAATAGACATAGTACAAAAATATCAAATAAATGTACCGGAAACTGAAGAACAATGTTTTGTATTTGCTTCAAACTCAGCGCTGACTATACCTATTGTACACAATTTGGAATTTATCTTGTTGAACTGATT
>BMAT01006651.1:124175-139802 GCA_019649035.1 Elysia marginata
GCAAAAATTACAGATGAAATCTTTAGCTGTCTTAGCTGTGACTGTGTGAGAGAGAAAATGTAACAAAGGCCATTTGATTACTACACTTCGGAGGAATAAAAACACTTTTGCCACGAACAACTGCCGTTTCTTTCCGTAATGCCTCACAATTCCAAGCTACTTTTTTATACTAGTTGGAAAATAGGGAGGTGATTAAATATTTGGTTTGGCTTTGTGATCAAAACCTTCCTTTTTCTGTTTTTATTCTTCCTGAACAACAATTGCTGTTGACGTAAAAAAACAGAAAAAAAAAAAAAGATTCTATATTTCATTAATAAAAATTAAAATTAAAAATTCTTTTCTTTTTTTTCAAAAACTGAGTATTTACTCTGACAATGTTTTTGAATATTAAAAAGGTATACCTATTAAAAAAATGATTGGATGCATGCTATTAATGACCCAGACAAAGATGAAAAAAAAAACTAGAATCTAGAGAATATCAGCCCCTTTCTCTTTATAAAATGCTAAACAACTGACAATCAGAAATAAAATTTGAAGCATAAGTTTCTCATACTTGATTTAGTGTACAAAAATAAAAAAAGTTATTGTCACCCTGTGCTAAAGCTGCTGTCTCCCTTTCCTGAATTTTGCGTAACTCAGGATTCTGTAATATGAGATCATATTTAGTTCCACAAAGATGTATCTGGCAGCCCTGAATAATAAAAATAAATAAATTTTGGAAATGTTAGATAGGAAAGCAAAGAGATAAATGGAAAATCTGCTCTAAAACAGCAAGAAAATTATAGAATCAGTCCAAGGATTAATCAAGAAGTATGGGTAATAATAATAGTTTCCTCTTCTCTTCTTCATGGCGGATCCTTGTAGGACGTAGCCTCCCACACAGCTGAGCGGAAACCGTCTCTGTCTTGCGCAAGTATACTGGCTTCCCTTACAGAAAAGCCAAGCCAGTCAGAAATGTCTTGAGTCCATCTCCTTCTTGGTCTGCCTCTGCCTCTCCTGCCCTCCACAGCTCCTTCTAAACACAATTTTTCGAGGTTGTTGTGTCTGACGACAAATAGTTTCCTACAATGTTTAAATACTTTGAAACTTAAAAAATTAAGCTGCAATGATACTGACAAAAAAAAAAAAACAATAAACATGAAACACTGTGTTACAAAAAAATTTATTCAGTCTTATAAGTATAAGGTGCTCTGCTTAGCAAAGTGGAAAGTGTGACAATTTTACAAGTGAAGCAACATGTTATGATATGCTGAATCATTTATACTCTAAAAATTTGGAATAAACTGTGAATCAAATATAGATTAAAAAAATCTGAAGCTATTTGCTTTTAAATAATACATGTACTTGACTACTGACTTTACATTTGAGGTGGAAAACTGCCAAGAGCATAACTGGAGATGCAAGTCTTTATCTGCTCTAGATGTCATTTTGTTCTTATGTGATGTTTTATTGTACTTAGAGTGAGACCTTTAACTTTGTAAGTCAACAATGAATGGCACCACTCACAGTTAGTTTTCCCACAACATGTATTTTCAAAACACTATCTGCAATATTCCTTTCCTGTCAATCCTATATTTGTTCATACAAATACGAATACATGTACCGGAACTAAGAAAGTGTCTATTTTATGCAATGCATGCACACAAGTCAAAGACAGTGACCTGATGAATGCTCAGGGACAATGCCCTAAGATGCGCAGAGCAAATTTTATCAAACACTCGCCAAGATCGAAACACAGAAAAGAAGGGAGAAAGAACAAGTAGTAGTTGTATAATCTCGGACCGTGGGTTTTCTCACGGCCGTTACGAGGAGTTCGGCAGCAATTTTTTAACAAAATCAACATCGCCGCGGGTGCAAGCTGTGCCGACGTGGATCAAACCCAAAACCAGCGCGGCAGCGATTCCATGGAAAACTTTCCATTCTGTTTAAAAGCTGGCAATCATGCCCTTCCACTGTTCTTGATAGTTTGTTGCCAAAAGAGAGTCTCTATCATATCTGACATAACAGTCTATGAAAACAGGTATCACACTCATTGGCCTATTGAATACTTGGCTAAATTATGGAACAATAAAAACTGTTTATACAAGACAAACCTGACATAGAACGTCTACAAAATTGAATGATTTGCAAACAATGTACTTTAATACAGGTGCCTCCATTTTACAGAATAGATGGGAAAAGTGATATTATAACATTTTCTATACAGTCAAGAGTGCTTATGTCTAGCTATATAACCAAACCTCTTCATGTTTTTGAAGTTCTCCAATCCAAAACCTGGCTCTATCAAAGCTTGACCGATCAGACAAGTCATAGCAGATTATAGCAGCTTTTGCACCCCGGTAGTAGATGCGGCTCATTGCCTCGTAGCGCTCGCTGCCAGCTGTATCCTGAGGATTTATGAGATGAAATCATAAAAAGCAATGCAAAAATAACAAACAAAAAAATTGTGATAGTGTCAACTACAAAGTTATGAATTCAAGTCATCAGACAAACCACATAAATCAAGACAGCCGTTTACCCTTTGAACATAGAATATCTTGAAAAGCTAACATTACAATACATGTCTTTACCATATTTTGTCTGGCTACATCAAATTTTAATCAACGAAAAAAAAAAGAAAATGATTATGTGAGTTCCTTGACATTTATCTAAGAATGATTTTATTGCCATCAATAAACACCCCCCCTCCAAATGTGACATCTGTGCTTTAAATTCATGAAGTTCTTTAGGTAAAAAAACTAAAATAGATGCTTGCGATTACAAAAAGGCAAACAGTCCAGAGACCAGATAAATTTTTCAAATTTACCAGTAGTGGCAATTCTGACGATAGTAATAGTTTAATGCATGTTTGCGATATAAAAGATGAAAACAATCCCCACCATTCTATCTGTAAAAAGTGCCAAAAGGTTGGTAATTATAAGGTGATAACAACTATATAAAAGAGTGTGAAAGATAATTGTGGAAGTCAAAATTACAATGGTCCTTTTGCATGTTCATATGTTTATCTTCTTAAAACAGAACTGGAAACTATTAACTCATTTACCACTATAATTGAACCTGCCCTAGTTGACCGCTGAAACAACAAATGTCGTTGAGATGGACAGGTGGTCGTGATGGGCAGCCATGCTTAAAAATGCAGTTACATGTACTTTTATTGTGAAAAAAACTTTCCCTGTGGAGTTCCCATTCAAGCACGTGGCGGCAAGGTTAGGAATGTCCATTTGGGGCTAAAGGCTGTTTTATTTGTAGGTTTAAATCACAGGTAATCAAACACAGGCAGTTCGGAGTACTAGTCCGGTGGCTAATTGATTCTTCTTACACCAAGAGATGTCATGTTGCAGAGGTATTTTTAAAGAGGTTGTAAAGAATAATGTGACATAAAAAGCTCCCTATGATCGCATTGGTAAGTTGGTTGCCTTGCAGAATACCAAAAAAAAGAAAAAAAAAATGGTCTGCAAGGCATGTTGGATTGTATAGCGTATACATTTTAACTCATTCCCTACGTAATTTTGTTGGCATTTAGACGTAATTTTTTACAGTCTAGCCATTCCACTTGACTGTGGTGTTAAGCAATCAACTATTGTTCAATGTATTTTCGATAAAACATGTCATGTTGCATATCAAACTAAAGGAAATTGAATGAAAATCCAGAATAACATATTATTTGTGGGTATTGAGTGTGTTTTTTATGATAGGTTTTATGTAAGAAACCTGAAATTAAAAAAAAATAGATCTACTTTCAGGTCTAGATTCTGTATCCCCATCTAGTTCTAGATCAAAATCGGACTCTTCATCTAAGCTAAACTCACCCTCACTACTGTTATCTAGGATATTTTGTAGGAAATTCCTAGCCTTAATGGCAGTAAACCTTCTGGATCTAGTTATCTCATCTAACTGTTTGGGGCAAAGCCAACTCTATAGACCTAGATTATATAAAAGCTGCAAATAAAAAGACCAAAACACCTAAAATACCGATGAAAATTGATCTGAATGCTTGCTGAAATGTAAACAAACTAAAACGAAACTGAAACGAACTGTGCCAGATTTTTCGGCATCTTTAAGTAGCCCTAAAAGCCAAAAATATTTTGGCGTCTAATATTAGACGCTTCGTAGTCTGACGAAAATCTGATCGTCTAATATTGGACGCTTCGGAGGGAATCAGTTAAGCTTGGTTTCTAGGGCAGGGCTAAGACTTATTCAATTTTCTCAGTAACCAATGACTATGACTCAAGTAGCAAAGTTTCTTATGGCTATTTGATAAAAATTCTCTTAGTCTCAGTAGACTGTGTGCTTTCATAAAGTGTAAGCTTACCCAAATTCCAATAATAACATTCTTGTTGTCCACACATACTGTCTTAGCACCAAATGCGGCACCTATAGTCTATGGAACAAAAATATTATCATGTTTTTACTGACAGGGATAATAAAATATTAATAGCTACCACAATTATATAACTAAGGATCAAAATTAGTCATCAAAATTCAAATAAATATTAATCCAGCACTAACAAACTTTAAAAAATTATAATTAAATTTGCAGATCTCATGAACAAAATTTACTGACTATGACTGTGAATGAATTTAATTTAAATGAACAAAAAACATTAGGGTTATTTTTCATATTAATTTAATTTTAAGTATTAAAAAAATCAAGCGGTTTTTTAACAATGCCACCTCAACAGCAAAGATCCAGCAAAAGTTAAACATTTTTTTTTGTACAGTATTATGATTTTTGTCTTACCAGAAAGCATAGAACTTTAACAACTTTATACACAATACACATTGCATTTATCTTTAATAGTTGTTTTTTTAATGAATTTTAAAGCAAGGATGTTTGATTGATTTTTTTAGGAATTTAAAACTCTGAATGGGACTGAGCAGCTTTAGCTGGGTTTTCGGATTTATATCACAAATTTAAAGCCAAAGTTCATTTCAGTAAATGTGAGTTTTGGATAATTCACACAAAATAAAAATGCTGTGTATGACATTACATACTTCAGAATAAAAAGAAGCACCAAATCTAAGCAAATGTGACAGAAATATTTTTTTCAATAATGCAAAATTCACTAAAGTAAGCATTGCCAAACCAGGTCACGGAATTATTTACGGCATATTATGATGTGTGCTGCATAAGTATTATTAATGTGCAGCAGAAATAGACAAGCATATTTTTCAAGAAACTATAATAAGTACTAAAAAAAAACAAAACAAAAAAACCCTTAAACACAACAAGCACCAAAATATATATGATAAAGCTACATTGGTGTTACAGACATTAACATGGCAGACATGAGTGAAAATGTACTTAAAAGTAAGCTGCTTTTAAGACCATTTTTTCATTAGGAAAATAATAAATGCCAACATTCCCATGTAGTGCAAAACCATGCCAAATAAATTTAGATTTAAAGTTTGCCCATGTTATTTCTCAATCTAAAAGTATTTTAGAAAAAGTCTCATGTGACATGAAATGATAAACATTTATCATTAAAGTCTACATATATATATATCGTTTCATCAAAAACAAAAGAGTTAGCATGTCATGGGTGTAGGTAAACCTTTTCTATCACAATGGTCCATCAACTCACCTATTGAATCAATTCAACAGACTTTTAACCTGATAATGTTACTTTATTTTCATTCTCAATTATGCAGTACAATATTTCACCCCATTGACACCTAAGTTTCACTTTCAATACCCAAAAGTAGTCATTTCTAAATATAAAGCTAGTGCCGTTACTTCTGTCTCCTAGTTGGATAACAAATTAAAAAGTTGGACAAACAAGCATCTCAACAAGCCTGCGGGAGGAATAGATAGAGAGAGAGAGTTTGCAAACCAATTCCAGACTCCCAGGTCAACAAAATACACCAACAACATTAATTTACAATTACGTTCTGGTAAGGAACAGTTTCACCACTGAAACGGTTATGTATGTAACGCTCCACAAGGCTGGTTTTCCCTGCATAGGCTTTTCCGAGAAGGACCACTTTCACATCCACCTTAGCTCCACTCATCTTGAGGTCATTGCGTAATTCCTTAAACTAGATGAGGGTGACAAAGCTGCAAATCAACGACAAATAAACAAATATTAATTCATATCAGACTTAGAGTGACATCACTATCTTAAGAAAATCTTACTTTAATTTTTCGCACAAAATTTAAAAAATGTTGAAACTGGGTATGAATATGTGGCACCATGGTATTTTAGGTACATGTATCCTAAAAAGTCTCATAATAATATTTTACACAAAAGATAAAAAGCAGTTTGCTAATTGTACAAATTATATAAATGGCTTTATGCCAAAATTTTGCAGAGAACACGGCCTCTACTAGATGATACCTACTGCTCTCCATCATTTTATTTAATGAACTACAGACCGGTTTAGGCATCATGATAACCTAGTCGATAGACACAAATTTTAAACTTTATGAATTATAATGTCTTTACGCTAACAAAATGACATGAACCTGAGAGATCATTGCCCATCTTACAATAGAAAAATGATTACAATTTGTCATTTAGGCCCAAGTTTCAGTTATAAACTATAAAAAATGAGATGTATGCCAATGAAGTGACTTTAAAATCATTTATTTTTTAAATTTTTTTTAAATTCAATTTCGTCACTCATCAAATTCAGAAAAATATCACATTGATTTAAGTTAAAACTTCAGTCAATCATAAGTATTTGGTAGTAAAGAAATGTAAAAATTGTACTTCAAACATTTTGATGAAAAAGCTGGTCAATATTTCTGTTGTTAGCACTAAGTGAAACTCTTGCATCTGAATCTGATCTATACTGGAATTTCTAGTTTTAAAGAACACACTCTAGATCATTTATAAGTGACTTAATTGATGCGTTATACAGTAAACATTCCCTTCCCTTTTCATTTACATAGCAGAAATGACAATGCAGCACTTTATGTGACTACTGAACCCCTTCCCTAAGTCACTTCCAATGGAAAGGGTGAAGTATTTATAAATATGGAAGGCTCTATAGTCTATCAAGTATCTTGAATTTTTAATGATTATGTTACTAATTTGCATGAATTGGAAAAGGTTGACGCAGAGTGTCCAAAGCCATGAGCTACAAAAGTATGAATCAACCTCAATAAAAATTTGCATCAACTTAATCAGTAAATGTACTCACCTGTCCAAAGAAACAACACGCTTAATCAATAACCCATCTCTGTGTATATTCTTTGAGGTGCTAGTGTAGGTGGATGCGTTAAAAAACCCTAAAATCTTTAGGTATGAAAACCAACTTTCCAATTTGAATCTACAGGAGAATTGAGCAAGCTCTCCCCTTCTGCTGCCTTGTCCTGTTGTTTTGTAACAAAAATCACAACAGCTTGGAAATGACAGTCGCTATTCTCAACCCACATCCCCTCTCCTTCTTTCACTTCCAAAAGAAATTCTTGTGCAAGGTGTCACCTCAGTAGATTTCTGTCTCATACCAATTACCATTACCTGATACCATTATTATTATTGAATTTCTTTTTAAAAGGCTATCACTGAGTTGATCACATTGGGAGTGTCTTGAATGTGTCTACCAGTACGACTACAACTGTACAAGATCTACATATATACGCGCTTTTTGTGGGTCTGCCTTAGCTTTACAATTGCATTTGCCGTTTGGAAAAGTTGGAGCATAACATGTAATCACTAAAAAATTAAAGAATAAAATGAAATAAAACATATGTACATGACCTTCAGCTTCCGAAACTAGTCTGGCGGGTTGCAATCTTACATGCAAATGACATGGACAAGCGAACGCAATTGTAAAGTAAACAATACCATTAGCCTCGCAAGGGCCCTAGCATTGCATGAAGAGCGTCGCGACCAAAGGCAAGAGGTTACAGGTGCAGCTAATGAATAATACCAGCTACAGTGCTTTAGCTTCTCTAACCAAGCGGTGAAGAGAGTATGAAATCCTAACCTCGATACTTCCATATACCGCGACCTCAGAGAATCGAATACCTCAAGGTCTCAAAGTCAAGGGAAGTGATCGGCCCAGCAGTACTGAAAAGTAGATTTAATTGATGGGCCTGGTCCCAGATAGTAACACCCCTTAGATTAGAACTTGGAGGTTAAATCTTTCAACCTGGCAGTGGCACAGTCAGTCAATACAAATCTACATTAGCTATAGATCTAGATAGAATTTATACTTACAATGATTTGAGTAAACGACTTGGACTTAGTCAGCAAATGATCAACTCTTGACTGATTGGGTTCTAGAACTAACTTCTAGATCTGTAGATCTAGATTCTATTCTATATCTAGACTATTACATAAGTATTATAACCGGTAGAATCTAACTCGAATCTAGTCTAAAGTTGTCTTTAGTTACACTATCAAGCAAGATTCCTATCTAGAAACAGAATGTTTTATTAGCAGCATCAATGCAAAGATGTGTCCAATTCTTTTTATTTTTCACTTCTCATTTTAAGGCAGGATCTTTAAATTTATAAGCTTTGATTTATAAGCATCTGTAGAGCGTAGACTGAGTGTCCAGTCATTGACTGTTATCTTATGGTTATCTTTGCCAGATTTGATATGTTATGCCATAATTACTATTTTTGCTATTTTGTGAGATGCTCTACCTTCAAGAGTGCTGAGAAGGAAAACTTGATAAAAAATAATCACGGCATGAATTAATTTTCTACTGATTTCTTTATTCAATCTTATAAGTTATAAAAGTTTAATCTAGAAAATAGGCGTAGATCTATGATTATAGACTAAATTATTTAAAACGTGTGCAGCTCTATGATGTACGAAAAAATGTGGAAGGAAAAAAGCAAACTCTTTTTGAAAAAGTGATAGATCTAGATATTTCCAATAAAGAAAGCAAATATTACGTAAGCTTTGTTAATATTAGTATTGGTACTGTTAAGCCATTATCATTTTTTCCAAACATAAAAAATGAGCAACAAATTTTCATGTTTTTTAACTTGAAATGAGCCAAAATGGTAAATACACAACCAAAACATTGCTGAATGCAAAAGAGTTCTAATTCCTGTTTTTCACTCGAATCGAGTGATCGTTTCCTTCTTTGATCGAACTGCTAGGTTTTAGGTCTCGACGTAGATTCTAGATACAAAAAAATCATGGATTCTTATGATGTCATTGCAAATCAACCGGTTGTCATAGATAATGTAAGTTTACAAATTTTGTATCTTTTTCAACAATTTTATATCGCATTTGTTTTCCATGACTAGATCTATTTGCATCCGTTAGAATGGATCTGATCTAGATGTAGATGTGATTTAGTGTTGACCTGGTTGATGACTCACTCTATAATTCTGTTCCAAACCCAAGTAAATTCATTCAATTTCAAGACAAGACCTTCGCTGTTATCTCAAAGCTCTTTTTTTTCTGATACAGCAGCTGAGGCTACTTAACCCAATATCTATACAAGAGCATACTTTGAAACTAGATCTAGTTTTAGATCCTCTGATTTCCTCATAGGCCCAAGGTCTTAGAAGCGTGGAACCGCTCTCTAGATCTAGATCTAAATCAGATAGGCCTATGTAGATCTAGATCTAGAAATCTAGTATCTAACTTGTAAATGCTTTCTTGAAATAATTTATCATTCCTATAAAAGAAAACCTGACAAACCCTCCCAACCTGCTCAGTGTAGGTTTGCTAGTATTTTTCATCAATTTGGGAATAATTTTCGGAATCACTTCCATACCGACGCGACACTTTGAAATTAATTTAAATCACTAGATAAACTTGTTACCTGCTACAATATGACTAATCCAGTGTTAATGGATGAATATTCACTGGACATTGGTCTAGTGCCTTGTATTTTTATATAAATGGAATTTTCTTTCACCACTTGGGACAACGCAAGTGTATATATGTGACGCCATTTTGTAAACAGACTTCCTTCATTTCGTTACTTTTACTGGTGCGTCGGTATGGAAGTCTTTCCTAATTTTCAGCTTGGTTGAATGAAACAGAACTTTTTGCATTATAGATGATGATGTACAGTTGTAAAAGCTTTTACTTTTAGTATAGTGTTTCAATTTTCAAAAGTTGGCAAGAGCACTAACTTCAAACAAGCAAAACTTTTTTATGATGTAGAATGTTAAAGTTTTTTGCTGATTTACTCTGTATTCCTATTGTGGGGACTTTGCCTGCAGTTGGATTTTTTGGTAGGCCTTGCTCTAACACAGTAACAGCATTTGAAGGGGTCTAGAGTTATGTCCCTTTAAAGAAGAGATATGAGTTATAATCCCTTGGCTTACCAGCAGGATTTTTGAGTCCCACTATTAGTATTACAAACTTCCACAAAACCAAACAAGTCTGGTTTAAAATGACTTGTAAAAGTGTATTATGAAGTCTTGCAACTTCTCACTTCTCCATTTTTTGAGCGAAGAGAAATTCATACACGCAATTACTTTAGCAAAGGCGTTTCAGTTGGTGGCAAGCTTCGGAACTCAGTCTAAAGACTCTAACAGTTTTGTGACAGGATTCTCGGGAAGTGACCATTTTCTCTTAAACTTCCTCTAGTTTCCTTTGTAATCAAACACATCATATAAATGAAAATGTTTATTACAATGCAAATGCAGAGTTTAATTTTGGAATGCTTCCACATATATAGAAGCAATTTTATCAAGGAAGACCTTAGTTTTATTAAAAACCTTATAAGGGTCTTATTAAAAAAAGAGTTAAAAACAGCTAGGCTTAAGAGTAAGACGATTATAGTCTCTAAACTATCAATTTACAAATTAACTGATTGAGTCCCAAAGTGCCTAATGACTTGTATTTCTCTCACATTTTTCATTTCTTTCACTTTCTCAAACAAATATGTCAAATTTGCTTCTAAATCTAGATGTAAACATGGAGCAATGCAAAGACAAATTTGAAGACCCAGAAAAATCATTCAGAGTCACTGTGGACTAAATATTGAAATATGCTTTTACCTGGTCTTTATATATACATCTAAATTTAGACTGAGCCTGTGAGAGCGGCTTTTGGTACTCTTCTGTTTGATGTTGAGCCGCTTTGATTGGGATTCAATCAGTTTTATTAGACTTTTAAATTTGAGTTCAGCGTTTAAGGAAAGTTTCATTTGTGACGATATTCAATATTAGAGAACTTCAAGAATCAAGCTGATTTTTTTTCTGGAACAAAACAATTTTGCTGTAGTCATATTCTGCTGCATAATTCTAATCACAGAGAGCAGAGCTTTTTTTTTTATTATTTGTTTGAAAATATTTATCACAGAAATGGCAATCGGGTAGAAAAAGATAGTACAGTGAACCTCGATTTCAACGAGCTCGGACCCAACGAGACCTCGGGCTCAACGAGGGATACATGAAGTCCTGTTTTATTTTACTCTTTGGCTCTATTAAAAAACCTTGGATCCAACGAGTACCAAGTTTTCCCACCTCGGGTTCAACGAGGGAAGTAAGCCCATTCCTAGGGCTTCGGTACACCAGTAAAATTACATCAAACTGCAGATCATTTGATAATTCATGCGTTTCAACAATCGCGAGCTTATTCTAGGCCTTTGTCTATGTTACGATGCTTGTTTGCACTTGTTCGGGTGTGTCTGTGTGTGTGCCTCAGCAGTATATGGGAGCGGGGTAGGGCCAGTTGCGAGCTGACGAGGATTGCGGCTGGACCAAGGTAGGTCCAGTGATGGACGCAGCGCAAGACATGATGTGCGTGTGTGTTGGGGGGGGGAGGGGGACTGAGTAGCGCAGGACTACAGATGTAACAAAGGGAAGAGGAGGCTGGGCAAGCCCCGAGCGGGCGGCAAGCAGGAGAGGGGGGAGGCTGGGCGAGGCACGAGCCGGCGCAAAGTTGGAGAAGGGAAGGGGAGGCTGGGCGAGGCAGGAGCCGGCGGAAAGCTGGAGAGGGGAAGGGGAGGACCGTGGGTTGTAGTAGAACTTAACAAAGCTCGATGCCCGAGATTACATAAACCTGGCTGTAGACTTTTAGTTACGTACCGTAGTTTTAGTACACACCTGTACTGACAATGCTAAAACTGAATGCGCAAAAGAATCGTTAGTCATTGTCTCTCAGACTTCGGCGAGCTCACATCGTCACCATAGTTCATTATACACACAGTTTTCCTCTTCAATATAGTCTACAATGCTTTTTTAAATGATTTTAAAACAACCTTGTATCCAACGAGACCTCGGGTTCAACGAGTATATAATGCCAGACCCTACTATCTCGTTATATCCAAGGAGAACTGTAGTACTTAAAGATTTTGGGAGGACTTCTGCAGAGGGGAGCCACTTTATCTAAAGGAAATGAAAAAGTTTACACTTACTGTAGTATTCAAATGTTTACATGTAAGTGATAAAACTAGTTTGTAATTTAAATTACTAAGCGTTTCATAGTTTGATAAAATCAATTACAGCAATCCGACAACCGTTTTTATTTTCATTCACATGGTGAAAACCTGAGATCACAGGTAAGTGGTTTGACCCCACAGTTTACTAATACTAGGCACATAAAGGAAGGCCTCTCCTAATGACTTCAAAATCCGTTTAAAATTGCCCTTGACTCCATCATTGTTAATGAATTCATGAGAAACAATGGGAGGCCAAAAATTTAATTTCAAATCCTGTTAAAATAAAAGTTTTTTCTTCTTTCATAAAAGATAGTGATGCTTAGCTAGATAGACGTTAATGTTATATATGCATGCATGGATTTCGGCAGAGCTGAGCCACCCTAAACTGTTAATACTAAATACTTTTTACTCCATGGGGAAGCAAAGAAATATCACTATAATGCCATCTTATATTTATAAATTATTGTTGACTTGGTCTAACTTGGCTAGATTTGCTCAAATCTGGGAGATATGTATAATATTTTAGTACATGTATACAAATTTAATACACCATAATCATAATGATTCAGATAGTCATGAGCGAGCACCCACAGTCCAGTTTCTAAATCAGCTGAGTTAATTTACCAGTTGATCAATTTGATTACCTGTTTTTGCTTTAGACCTGATGCATAATAAAATGATATGAAAATTCTAGTGCCACTTGCTTACCATTATCTTTCATGAAAGAAATAAAAACTTAAAAAAGATCTATAGATAGCTATTTTATATATATGCCACTGTGAACAAAAGGCCGTTTTGCGAAAAAGACAACTTTTGGTGCACAAATATTTTACTCCGTTAGTATTTCATATTAATTTTGAAAAGGTCACTTTTAATCCTAATATAACTAGCAAAAATCAGTGGATTTATTGATGTTAAAAGGAAAGTGTTATATATACTCTCAAGACTTGCATCATCAGTACAAAGTTTCCACTTTTTGAAATTCACGTCAGAATCACCCGTGACTCAAAAAGTGTGACTTTTTTCATGTCAGAATCACTCGCGACATAATGGGTTTTGTGCTCTAAATATTGTGTCCTCTTAAAGTTATTTGTGTTCAAAATGTTGCATTCAGCCCATTGCACATTTCAAGCAAGATTATTCGACATGGTTATAGTTCTGAAAGATTTTATTCAGCCTCAAAGCCTGACATGACATCACTCGCGACACATCACACGACCTTTTGTCACAGGCACATATGATATGTAATAATGATTATTAATGAATGAAATGAAGGGCAATTTTTTAAAAGCATACTCAGTCTAGAAGGAGAGGCTATAGGCCTTTACTGTTAAAAAGCTTGCATCAACTACTTACCTCTGACCTCGGAAACTTTGCAACATAGGACAGTAAATAAATTGGCCATTAGAGTATTGAAAATTCTTGCTAGGAACAGATTTTCATTCATCGTGATAAAATAATAATATAATAGTATATTGAATTTTTATACCGCATATCCAGAACTATAAAAGTTTGCTCTATGCGGTGTACAAATTAGAAAGTTATGTAATACAATACAACAATATACATATGAAATTGAAGTAAAATGACATTCGAATACAAAGAGCAAAGTGAACAGTGAGAACTAAAAATATGCTTAAATTTTAAAAAAGTTGTGCTTCAACTTAAGTTAAAAGATATCAACTGATTTTGCTTCTCTTATTGTTTCGGGGATTGAATTCCACACAGTTGGGCCAGAACATAAAAAAATGTCTTGACTGTAAAATTTGAAGTTACTTGATGATTTAATTAGTTAAGTACTATCAGCAGCTGATCTAAGTTCTCTTGTAGGGATATTTTTATGCAATGACTCTGACAGGTAAGGGGGAGCTTGGTTGCTGAGACATTTGTAACAGATTAAACATTTATTTAAAAATGATGCGGTGTTCAATTGTGAGCCCATGCAAACCGCATAAGAATTAAGATTGGTGTGATATGATCTCTTTTTTTTAGCTTCCTGAAATTAATCTAGCAGCACTATTTTGGAGGACTTGAAGTCTGTTGAAAAGATTTGAAGAATTATGAAGTGTTCAGTCATTATCATTATTACAAACTAGCTAATATCACTTGGATATAAACCTTTACACTCCACTGTAATTATTACACAAATCTGGTTTATTTAGATTGATACTGACTCCCCTCTGCGGAAATTCTCCCACAAAACACAGAAACTAGAAAAGTTAGCTTTAAAAAGTGATTGTGATTGTCAGTAGTTTTCTTTGATTTCCTCATTGATGTAAATTTTCTAAATTCAATATCCTACTAAAAATTTTTTTGTACTGCAAAATCTATTCCCCAGGGATCAGGAGTAATAAAAGCAGGATTTGCTGGAGATCAGATCCCAAAATACATATTCCCAAACTAGTAAGTGTTTTTATATTGTATGACAATCATACTCCATCTAATGAGTAATTATGAAAAAAAAATTTTTAGCTATCAACATTATAAACGTCAACTAATAAAATTGGAAAGGCTTCAAATTATTATGTCCAGACTTATTATCTACAAAGGCGATCCTTTATCTTAGCATGTGTATCAAATGTCATTTTCGTAAAGAACTATTTAAACAACAATTAATTTAAAGAGGGTTTGTCCGAAACTTAACGTCTGCATTTTTCAAGTTTTAAAGAATATCTAGAAAAAGTTTTCATTTTTTATTATAGGAACTTTTGTAATGGTTTTATTTGCCATAATTATGATAAAGTTGTTGCTTAATGGTTACTTATTAGTTGTTGTTTTTTTTGAAAGAAATTTATACATATTTAATTATAAGATTACCACTCTCAAATTACATGTTTGAGATATAAAAATTACTGTGATAGTTATTCTTGTTTAAAAAAAAAAGATAATAATTATTAATAAATCAGTATAACTCCATTAAAACTCTCGTGTATCCATTAATTAAAAAAAAATTCTACTTCATGACCAGTGTGGTAACTGGTATTTCATTTTTAAAAAGGCAAACACAAATTGTTTATTTTAGCTCAGTGATAATTAAAGATGCCTTATTCATACCTGCCATTCATACAGATTAAATCAGTATTACAGACCTGCCATTCATACAGATTAAATCAGTATTATACTGATTTTTGGCCAAAATATTAGAAGATACTGATTTTCTGATTTTTATTACAAAATACTGATTTTTTACTGTCTGGCAACTACCGCCCATAGAGCCAAGTTTCAAAGGCTGAATTTCAGTGTTTTTCACTTTTTGGGGCAATCTGAAAATTGCTAATAGTACCTGTATGTACCAAAATGCTCTACGTCAGGCTC
>BMAT01006651.1:143385-161480 GCA_019649035.1 Elysia marginata
TAGATGCTTTTAAAAGCTCTTAGATCTAGTAGTCTTACTCTTCAGATCAAGGTTAGATCTATTCTATCTCTCTATAGATCTAGATTAGACATGGAGAAACAGTGTAGCTAGTCATGAACTGACTTAGCCTTACTGGAAAACACTAGAAAATCTAGATCTAGACTCTAGTAACATTTGCTAAGAATCTAGATTATGATCATGGTGGCCATTCCAAGTCTAGATCTAGCCCAAATTAAGTTCTTGGATCGGAAATCTACAACATCACATTGTGTTTCTATTTCAAAGAACAAATGAAGGAGAAAGACATCAATGGAGACTTTAATTTTAGTTATAGCAGAAAAAATTTCGGACAAGGATGGTGTTGCATGATGTTTGCTGTGTAAAAGGAGAGTTTCTTACCAAACTGGTGGCAAAATCGTTTTTGCTAGACACTGAAAGGCTGGCTTTAGTAATCAGAATAGTGCGCGCTCGGAAACTTCCATAAAAAAATTTCCTGCCTTTTTCTCATGAGCTGCTTGCATCCCTGATCTTAGTTTCAACTTATGATCATGTTTTTGGTTTGCTTATTTTTATTTTTTACAGTCTGTCGTTTTTAATGTAGCAACATAAACATTATAAGAAAAAAAAATGGATTTATGAACAGAATTAGGAAAGTTTCCAAAAAAAACCCATGGAAACTAATAATAAGTTTATTTTTATAATGCCATCCATCAATAGGAGTTCAAAGCACTTTACATAAAATCTTAACAAACTTAGATCTACGTACTAAAAAGTTTATCTATATAGGTATATCACATATTTAAAAGTACTTTGCTATAAAGATAAAACTGTACATAAATATATATCAGCCGTTAAAAGTATATAAATATAGCGGTAGACATACAGTGTATAGAAAAATACACAAAATTCATTAAAAAATTAACTTTCAAAAGCTTGGAAAAAGAGGTGAGTTTTCAAATTAGACTTCAAAGATGGAAGCGTCTTTATATTTTGAAAAGGAGTTGAAAGATTGTTCCATAGTTATGCTGCTTTATTTAGCTTGTTTTCAGAGGCACCAGCCAAAAGGGAATTACAATAGTTTAGTCTTGACAATACCAGAGTTCAAGCTAGTTTGTTTGCACTTTGCCAAAGAGATATTCCAAGACAGATCTTATTCCAGGACAAGATTGATGAAAGTAATGTCTCTGCAATGTTTTGATAAATAAATATCCTTCAAATTTTGTTCACAGCAAAGCAATCTTATTCTTGTTTCAGACAGAAATTCTATGCTTTTATGATCCCTCAGTTAATTTTGTATACATGATGTTTGATGTAGCAGTTTTGTTATCTCAGTCTAAGCTTGCACTTCCAAGCAGCAGGAAGCTGGTTACTTTCCCAAGCAGCTTCTTTGTGAAACTGATTGAGTCCCATAATCCGCTCACAGTGGCTTGGCTGTCAACAGTAGAGTCCCGAGAGCAGCTGCCACCGGCTCGGTCTAAATTTAGATCTAAGGATTTTGCATAAATTATCATAATCTTCATTAGGTCACAAACATTTTGATATATAACATGATGGCCTTTGAATAATTTAGCTGCAAAGAATTCTAAAGACAAAATTGGCATTGCATAGTAAAGTAAATTCAAATCTAAGGAGGAGTAAAGTCGTTTGGCACCTTGGGGCTCAATCAGTTAACTGAGGCTGAGAGTCAGAAGTTCTATTATCTTTTGCACTGATTATGTGACCGATTTAGCTCCTGGTTACATCTCCAGCACTTTTCTGTATATAGGTTTTAGAAGTACCTCAGTGTACTTGATTAAGCTACATTGTATTTTATGTTTGTGGAAGTCTAATTATTAATCATACATCTTAAATCTAAAGTTTTACAGATAGGTCGAGCTTTCTACGTCTTAGATACTTTTATTGGTGTAAGCTTCAAGGCAAGGGGGAGAGGGGGGAGGTGCTCAAGTACACTCTACAATCTCACCTACATATTTAAGCTTTAACAGCCATTAATTCATGAAATCATGTAGCTGCATTTGTTTAATTATAAGATATTAATTTTGTAACTTTACCAATCTCTTTACTTTGTTCTCGAGTTATTTTTTAAATTCAAATTAATATTTACCCTCAGTCTAGAAATCCCAGCACATTCATATTTGCTTTACTTTTGTCTTTCATTTACCCAGAGAACATGTTATTTGTCAATAAACCCCCTGAGAGAGGAAAGTATGGAGACAGAAAAAGTGCAGTACACCCTTCCTGATGGAAATGTTGTTGAGGTAAAATTTGTTTTAAATCCTGCAAATATGTAAGGGTGATATTAAAAGTCAAATTTAAAGGAATTTCTCACTGGCTCAAAATTGGTTTGAATCTGCATTTCTGGGCATCTAAATTGATTGTATGCTTCTAGTTTACCAAAATAGGTTGCAGAGGCTTTCAATATATATTATTGCCAGCACTTTGGTTACAAGATGTGAGAGTTAGGTAGTTCTTGGGATAGGTCTCTGTTGGTGTTGGTTGGATCTTTTAAAAAATTGAATAAAGAAGAGACGTTAAAAATGTCAGTGAATTTAACAAAGAAACAACAGCTGTGTGAAGGCACAAATTGTCAAAACTTGTGCAAATTCTTTCTTTACATGAGTTGAAATTGTTTTTTTACAAATCTTGAAAGCCCTCGGCTATAATTTCATATTAATTATAAAGTTAATTATAGAAATGCAAACATGCTGATCATTCAGATATAATACAACACTTTTGTTGTCCAACATGCATTGCCAGATTGGACCAGCAAGATTCCGGGCTCCAGAGCTTCTCTTCAGACCAGATCTGATCGGTGATGAATGTGAGGGTATACATGAGGTTCTCTCTTGCTCTATACAGAAGTCTGATCTTGACCTCCGCAAGACTCTCTACTCCAATATTGTTCTCAGTGGTGGATCTACCCTTTTTAAAGGTAGAGAAAAAACTCAATATATTTTTATAGAAAGAGCCTAAAAATGCAACCAACTATTCATTATTTTTTTTACATTTTAAACTTGTTCTTTTTGCTTTTTTGGGGCTTTAGATTTATACTAGTGTATGTAACTAAAAACCTTCCTCTGGTATTAAAATCAGTGCCAAACACTTTAAAGTCCTGATGTCCTGTATATTTCTTTCTCTCTTTCTCCCCCACCCCCCCTTCCCCTTCCGACTCCTTCTCCTACCCTCCAGGTTTTGGTGATCGACTATTGAGTGAAGTCAAGAAGTTGTCACCACGTGATGTGAAATTAAGGGTAAGTATTAGGTGTATTTTTTTGCAAGTCTTAGACTTCAATATCATGTGTCTGATACTTTTTTTCACTCTTGAAAACATTTCCATTTAGAAATACATATTTTTTTTACTCTTTCAAAGTCTGAGTAAGTGGGTTCTGGGTTGTTTCATATATGAAAGTTAATCTATTGACAGATCTTTTGCCGTTCATGTTTTTTTAAATACTAACAGCAAAAAGAATGCTATAAACATTAGTTTGAAAAACCTCTCCTAAGTGCTGATAAAATGTCAAGAAAAGAAAAAGAAGAAATTAAAAGATGAAGAAATTATTTTAAATAAAAACAACCTGAAGGAAAATGACAATGCAAATGAAGATATCAGAGTGATGGTTAAAGAGAAAAGAATTATAACGTTCAAAGTATTACCTCTGTCAAGCTAATACTCTGGTTTTATAAACTTTTAACACCTTGTGATTTGGTCTAGATTTTCTCTATACAAACCATTGCTCGCTCACTGCCTAAACATGTTATTATTACCCCTGTCATACAGATATCTGCCCCACAAGAGCGTCTCTATTCAACGTGGATTGGGTATGTTCACTTTTTATCTCAAAAGTTGAAATCTTTACTGTGCTAAAAAAAAAGTTGTATGCAAATGTCACGTGAGCAAAAGTATTTATTTTTTTGTTTTTACTTATATCTTCTTCTGCTGTGAGCTGATCTCTGTTGTAGATGTCACATCCCAAAACATGCTTCGGAACAACCTCTTATCATCTGCCAGGAGTCCTGCTTGGGTCACTGTAATTTTAAGCCAGTCTTCTATGTCTTGCCTGCATCTCCCAGCTGGCCCTTCTCTGCCTCCAACATCTTCTATCCTTGTGTCAAGAATGTTTTTCCAACGTTTCATGATGCTTTATAGGTTCAAAGACTTTAGGTTTCGTCTATAGTTGGCGTGTGCCAATATTTCTCTGTTAGATATTTTCCTTATTCGTTTCCAAAGCATTGATTCTTTTTATGTGTCATTTTTTTAGTGGTATTGCTTCACAGCCATAAGTAGGGATGGAAATGATTCTTGATAATTTGACTTTGTCTCTATGCATTGCCCTTTCCATAGTTCTCCCATTTTGCTTAGTTTAGCTGTTGCCCTTTGCTAGACTTTTTCTTATTTGTCGATACTTCCCATTTGCCTCTGTGCATTTCCAAGGTATTCAAAATTGTAGACCATTTTTGTTTCCTCCTTTAACTTTATTCAAGTCTCTACTACACATTTGTCTTGTCCTGGATTTTAGTCCTTCTCACATTGAGAAGCTGCCCCATTGTGTGTTCTTTTACAGATCCTATCAATGTTTCAAGCCATCTTGGAGATGTGGGTAAAAGCACGGTATCATCTGTATACCTCGAGTCTTGCAGATGCAAACCAAGTATTGCTGATTCATCACAGCCTTTGTGTGCCTTGTCTTGTTCAGCCTCTCTCTTGCTTTCTGTGTAAGTGCTAAAAAAATGCCATGACAGAATACAACCCTGTCTGGCGCCCTTTGTGACTTGAAACCACTCTGTTGTTCCGCATTCCAACTGTACCATGGACTATTGATCTTGATAGAGCGCGCTGATTAAGCTAATAAGTGGAGGATGGAAGTTCATTTCTTCCATTGTTTGCTCTTTTTTTTTATTTTACACACTGAAAGCCCAGAATAGTCTTTGAACCAGATAAAAAGGCTCTTGGCAACTTCTTGATATTTTGCAAAAATAATAAATTAATGAAAAATGTCTCTGGTCCTCTTTTTCTTTCTGAAACCAGCCTGTGTGAGGCTCACTTCTTCCTTCCTTCAGTTTATTCTCAACGGCTTTCATAAGGATTTTAAGGAGAATTTTAGTGGCACCATTAATCAGAGATATTGCCCTGTTATTGGAGCAAACTTTTAGATCACCTTTCTTTGGCAGCAGAAGGAATGGCATCTTTTCACCTACCATTATCTGTCAACTATTTCATAAATTTGCTACTTTTTACAGGTTTCAATTGAAATTATGTAAATCTTTTTGTTTTTTAGTTGGTAAAAATCAGTTGAAATATCAAACAAGTTCACTTCGCAGAAGGGTGAAGTAATTAAAAGTGATTAGGAACTTAAGGATGCTCTCAGCTGGTGAATTCTTCTCTAAACGTAAAATTTACACAAAAAGTTTTGCAAATTAAAACTAATTGAGAAAACAGACGAATTTTATTTAGTTACAATAGCTGGACTTAAAGTGCAAACCAGTATTTGAAAGGCTAAGTCATCAAGATCTGAAAAAAGTGTTCTAAGTGTTTTGAGAACACTCTGGTTTGGCTGTAAAGCTGCAATTCAAAATAAATTTATTGAATATAAAAAAATCAGCTATTTCTAGCATGCTTGCTTTTGTTCAATAAAGTCACAGGATGGTAGCAAAACAAATCAAAGTTTTCTTCTGTATTTCTTTAAAAATGTTACTAGATAGAATGTGGAATTTTTTTTTATGTTATGCCCTTTCTTACAAAAAAATGAAGAATGTGAAATTTTTTATGTTATGTCCTTTCTTACAAAAAAACCAACAAAAAAAAAACCCCATCAAAAAACCATACTTTGAATCTTGTATTTCAGAGGTTCCATTTTGGCATCACTGGATACATTCAGAAAAATGTGGGTGTCCAAGAGGGAATATCACGAAGAAGGAGTCAAAGCCATCCATAGAAAGACTTTTTAGTTGATAGCATTTTTAGAGTTTTTTTTGTTTAAAGTCATGTAATATAGCTTGTATCACCACTTAGTATTTTACATCTTTTTTTTTTTTTTTAATCATGTGGGAACAACAAAAAACCTTAAATATGAGTTAAAATAACGCTTATTGCTATAGGTCAGAATTTGATCAGGTGTCAGGTGTTTTATCCAGCTTGGAAGTTTTTATTAGAACAGGATAGTGATATCTCAATTTCTTTGTTTCTGTCAGCGGTGAAAATGTACAGGTCTTCCATAAAGTGCTATATTGTACCTTATTTTTTTCATCGTTTGGAACTATATATTCTGGAAGTATCATTCTAATCGGTCCCTTGTGATAAGTAATAAAAAAAGAGAGAGAAATATTTGTTTATATCTTAGTATGTACTAAATTTAAGCACAGTGTAGCATATTGTAGTAGTAATATTTATGAATGGTTATCATATTATTATAATTTATTCTAATATGCTTCTATTCTGATCCATAATTTAGTATCATATACAGGGGAAACCTAATAAAGTAAAAAACTCCGGACTGGAACTAAAAGTTGACCATTACGGTAGAGGCCAAAAAAACCCAACCAAAATGTAATTGCTCTCACAGGTTGATTAAAAGCTAAGAATTTCTGTTTATAGTGTTGACTTGAAGTGGGATCTTCTGTACTTGGCTAAGTTGTGCAATATGAAAGCTTTATTGATAGTTATGCAATGATATTTTCCTTTTTTTTATTTTAATAAAGTGACTTACAAAAACTAAAAGTGAAAAAGGATGCATCCCACTTTGATATTTAAGGCTGCTAGAAGTTTAGAATGAATAAATTCATTTTTTAAGGTGGCAGAAAACCCTGGATGAAATGATTTACTTGTTTTAAAGTATTTTAAAAAATTAAAGCACGCAGAATGAGTTATTTTGTCCAGAGAAGATATTACATTGAATGTTTTTCGTGGCTTTGGTCTATTATTTAAGATAGGTTTGTGAGTTACTGCCTTAAGAGCAATACAAATGGTTGTGCCCATTTGTTTCTTTTCTTGTGATATTTTTTTTTCCAAATTGTAATCTTGGTAAATGAGTCACAAAATGATTACCTATTTTACCAAGAACAAAAGTTGTCCTTGTGTCAGATGTTATTCCTAGTCTTACTCTTAGCTTACCTTTCTCACACTCAATTCATTTCCTCACCTCCATGGTGTGAGAGTAAATTAAGATCCCTTAAGCTGGTAGGCTATGGAGACCATTTTCATCATTTTTCATTTAGTTTTTCAAAAAAGGCTAAGAATTTTTGTATCAACTTGTAAATTCTTTGTTATTTTCTGTACACATTTTTTTTATTTGTAATATAAGTGGTGGTGAAATAAGTACCTAATGATCTGTGCTTACAATTATTTGAATGTATCAATATTGACTATGAAACCAATTTGTTTGTATGTCTTATCCCTCCTAGTGTTTATAAAACAAACAAAAAAATACTACTTATATGAATTAACCTGTTCACACCCTTTGAGATTGCGTGGAAAATGAGATTTAGAGAATTGGGAAGGGTGGAAGTGGTTTATATGTCAACTGGGAAATATAAGTCATTAAAAACATTCTGTCCTTCAGAAAAAGTTGTACTTTACTTGAAAATGCTTGTATTGTATATGTTTAGTTGAGTCGTATTAGACAAAACACATGGTAGAGATGAACAATTTTCATGGTTCAGATGGTCAAATAATGCAAGGTGTGAAACTACAGCAATGAAACTTACTTCCAGGTGTTTAATTACTTCAAAATGTAATGTCCCTTTCATTTGAATATTGCAAATTTTGTTTTGTTGCTTGTGGGCTTGGTTAGTTTATATATAACACTTTACTATCAAACCTAGTTTGGGTCTGGTCTTTATGGCATTTTGCAGGTTTTATATTGAACAAATGCCACTACAATAGTTTTTAATATTTTTTTGTCATTAATTACAGCTACCAACTAAGCAATTCTGTTGCAATCTAATTGTATTTTTTACATTTTTTTTCTCCAATTTCCAATTTGTAAAATAAAATTTTAGAGGCAGAGAGCGTATATTTTCTTGAGAGTTTAATTCCCCTAGCTAATGTATTAGTTAATGCAAGCTGACTATTGGAAGAACAAAGCTAGGGAAAAATACTCAACACAAATTATAGGAGATGATGAAACAAGGTAAATATTTATCAGTGAAAATTGAACAAATATTATCCTTAAAAAATTATATTTTATGTAAATATTTATCAGCGACAAATTAAAAAATATCATTCTTAAAAAAAAATTTACTACACCATATGAACACAACTTTAATGTCAGTTTTTTTTTTCTAATTTGAAGAAATGTGAGGTAACTATGTTAAGTTAGGTAAACTTGAGAAATTTAAAGTGTTGCTGTCACCTACAAAATATTTGACTCTTTATAAATACCTCTGCAAAGCCATAGAAAGAGAAATATCTCTTCTTATTCGCTAAAAGTTTTAAATACATTGGGAAGGGGGAACTCTACCCTGGAATGGCACATTATGTAAACTTTGTTTTTCTGCAGAATTTTGTAATTGAGCAGAGAGAGCAGTATCAATATCATACTCTTTCTATATTTGTCCAATACTGCTATGTTAGTTGCATAAACTTTTTTTATTCTGTTAAGGTCTTGTTTTATTGGTAATATGTTTGTTGGATGATAAAAATAGTCTTTTTCTTATTACCTGTAACTGTGACATGTTAAGTTTCTGCCAGTAAAGTGAATTGCAAAGCCTTTTTCAAGTTTCCTTTACTTTTTTTCTAAATTTGAAGTAGTGTTGCATGAAGTATTAGAATTTGAAAAAAAAATTACGGTAAAATTTTGTGCTTTCTAGGCCTACATGTTGAAATTTTGTGTACTGTTACACAGTAACTTCCCTGTTTGAAAGCAAGCAAAAAAGTGTTGGTTTTTTTCTATGTAGGACAATGAGAAATAAAAGCAACAGTGAGTCATGAAACAAGGGACTGTGCGGATGTCAAATAAAGTTTTCTTTTATAGTTTTGTTTGTGGAAAAAAAAACATACATAATTCTTTTTGTTAGTTGAGGTAAAAACTGGAACTTAGGATATTGTATTTTGTAGGAAATAACCGTACATAATTCCTTAAGACGTTGTTAAAGTAAAAACTGGAACTCAGCGTGTTGTATTTTTAGGAAACAACCGTACATAATTTCTTAATTTCTTAAGACGTTAGTTAAAGTAAAAACTGGAACTTAGCGTATTGTATTCCATTTCTTTATTTTGTGTTATTTTTACATTGATCACACTTGTGTAAAAGCAGGAAGTGAGAAACTCAGGTGATATTGTAACATTCTGTTCTGTAAAACTGAATGCAGTTAAGACTAGTTAACTGCTCAAAAAGGCTTTTCTTTTTTTTTTCTATCTTATTTTTTTACTTCAGTGGAAAGCTTTATGGCTTGAAGTGATCACAGATTGTTGCTGCTTCATTTTTTCTCATCCCGTTTTCATTTTTGAGTGCAATTTTCTTTATAAACAAATATGTTTTTTTCATAGTAAGATTACCTCTTAATGTTACCTGCCACTTACATTATTTTTGTACTCATTTTGTTGCTATTGACGATATTAATTCTTTTCTTTTTTATCTATTTATATTTGATAAGATTTTAACTCATTAAAAAAAAAATTATAGGCTCTATCAATGTTACTTAGAGGCAACATTAACAGTTTGTGAAGAAAAGTTTATCGCAGGATGTTTATTGGACACGTTTAGAAAGTTATATCCATTTTTTTGCAAATTTTAACTAAATGTTTTGCTTACTGTGCTTACAAAACTAAAAAAGATTCATAAAGGTTTAAAAAAGGAAAATTTTTAGTGTTACAAATTATTACAATGATTATTACAAATTTATATACCTGACAAACCAAAGCAACACTTATGCTATTGTTTCAGACTTAGAGTTATTGCCTCTGGCAATAGAAGCATTTAATTGGATTTACAAAGATTTCTCAAACATAATTTGTTTGTATGAATTGACCTAAAAGGTTGAACTAGTTAAGAAAGGAGGAAAATCATGCTTGGAGCACATACTATACTTTGTCTTTTGCGTAATGAATCGGGCAAAGTGAAAAAGTAAGTGGGATCAAATTTGGTTGATGGCAAAAGTTGTTGTCCAGTTGTCAGTCAAGAGTGGTTTACTGGTTAGCTCAAGATGAGCCAATGAGAGAGTTAAAAAGATTTTTAAAAAGAACCAGGAAAAAAGCTGAAGAAACTCCAAGAGATCAGGGAATGAATATCTATACATAAATTTGAAGCCAATTTCTGTGTTGTCAGAAGGTTACGTTTTGACCTCACTCATTCTTGTATGTAACATAGAATTTAGAAACTTTTTGTTTTCCAATATAATTTATCAATACATATACATGCAGTATATGCATTCTTACCAGCAAACAGTTTGCGGTCTTTCTAATTCTCCTTTTACTTTTGATTTGAATTAAAATTTTATAATGTGTATTCTTGAAACAGAATTTAAACCTGAACTTTTAAAAAATCATGTTAACAGTGGAAGCAAGACTAATAACACAAAAGAATAAACGTATGTTTGTGTGAATAGAAGCTACCAATTTCTGACAAAACAAGATCATAAAAACTAACATCGTACACCAGGACTGCGCTGATGGTGACCAGAGCTGACACACAAAAGCATTATTAAATTCTTACAGCCTTAGTGAAAGCTGGGCTGAACGAGTCCAGCCTAAAGTGAAAATGGAAATCACTTTTTGTCTCTATCAATATCTCAAGGTAGAATAAAGTAAAAAAAACTTGCTTGGACAGAGGTGGAGTAACTTGTTTCAAGAAAAGTATTTGTTTGAAAGAAAAAATAAAAACACACCATCATTTCAAGTCAACTATAGGCTGTTCTGCGATAATGATGGAAATTGGATTATAGTTTTGTATCTTATGCATATGGATTCTGTTAAAATGACAAAAGTTAAACAATGGGTCTTGCATCCATGACATAGGGCTTGAATCTCGACAAGCCTTGCACTCAAAGAACCTGGAGCCAGAATCCATTTTTATTTCTTTTTTTCCTCAGTATTAACATTGTTAAACTTTGACCCAACAAAACCAAATCTTGATCTTTAATTCACCCTTCAATACTCCAATTACTGACGTAACTGAGCCTAGAAACTTGAATGAAAAAATGGCAAGTAGGCCTTTTTGAAATAGAAACCCTCCATTACCATAATTAAAGGGCTGAAAATGATGGGCATGACGAGTACTTAACACTGAAAGGTCATACTAGGGTGTGAGTCTGACTCAAGTCAGATCATTCTCCTAAGAGATTGAAGGGGAATGGGGAGTGGGGTGCAATGCACTGCTGTTTATGCTTATGTTAGTCAGTTAAGGAAATAAGGGTGTGTAATTATTAGCTGTCTTGAGGTTTATGCCTGTATGGATAAGAATTCACTCTACAGGGACTATTAGAGAGTCAAGTGATCAGGGGAAGACAGGGAACTTAGGATGTCAGCATTGGGCTCTTTGATCTCATCTTTTCTCTCTGGACTCCCTATTCATTGATTGTAAGTTATGGTGTCCCTTTGTATTAATTTTAACTTCCCTTTGTAAAGTTTGCATTGAAATGAAGAAACACAGTTATAAAAGTATTTTATCTATATCAGATTTGTATGTGGGGTCATCAAAAGCTCATCAAGAGAGTCGACTTGATTGCTCTGCAATTTTGTAATGCAAAAAATACTGTGAAAAATATCTAGTTATGGATATTAATTACACTTTGTTTCTTACAAAACAAAACCTCACACAATATGAGGAAATAGTTTAACCTGATTCTCAGCCTTCATCATGTGGTAGAGAAATACTGTATCTTTTCAGCTGACTATCATTGTGTTATCTGATTTATGTGGGTGTATAACGAAGCTCCTCTTCATTTAACTTTTCCGTCATATTTTTGTAAACTGTGTTTATTATCACTTTGCCTTGGTTAATGCCAAAATAAAAAAGGTATACCTCCTAATGCTTCTTTTTTTTAACTTGCATAAAAATAAAGTTTGAAAAAGCATGTTTTTTACGCGTATTTCTTACTTTTGGAAAAGTGTATTTGGAAAGCATTCACTTATCTATTTCTTGAATGTTTTATTAGTTTTTGTCTTAATTTTGGTAACGACTTATTTAAAAATCTTAACTTGTTTATTAACTTTCATGGTGATTAACAGTGTTATGGCCTGCTTAAAACACGCTTAGTAATACAGAATAGACTTGCAGACTCATCGCATGATTTGATTTCTTATGCTAGAATAATTTTGTTTCAGGTAGTTTTCAGTCTCATCCAACATTTCAGTCTTTCTCTCATCATTTCATACATGCCTTGTGGCATTCAAAAAAGAAGTCAATAAGACGGCTGAAGGTGATACATCAATACTGTAACTATTGACTACAGTTTTATTACAGGGCGCTTAAAAAAAAAACCACTTATCAGAACAGTTTATGCTAAATCCACGAAGACCAGCTTTGCAGACTCAAAAACATTCTCAGAAAATAAGTTGATCAAAAACCATTTACTCTTCCAATGCAGGATAGAAAGCACAAACGACATCATGCTTAAATCTAGACTTATTGAACATTGAAATAACATTTTTTATTACAGTGAAACAGACCAAACTTTGTGTTAACAAAAATCACAAAAGATATCCATAAAGGGTCTCAATTTTCAATTCATCTACCTCTAACCACTACTTCACATAACCTGCTTCTAGTATGTCCTGCAAACCTGAATGGATGCATTTGAACCCTAAACATAAAAATAAATGTAGGCTACCGATTGACTAATTTTCCCCTCTGAGATAGACTACATTACTCTCACAACATTTTGATATCAAAGCACAGCTTACTGACTTGTGACGTGTAGCCTTTCTCATGTCTAAATACGAAGACATTTCTTCCCAAGCAATACGTAAAAGCTTTACCTCAGGAGTTTGAAAACAGCATACTTGAGAAGGTAAAAAACCTCTTAAGCTTATTTCTAGTTGGTTAATGCTACCCTTATTGTGTTTGCTCATCTCATTCTGATCAATCCAGAGTTGTTTTTCCATGTAAGTGGGCCATCTGGTGAGCTCTGTTACAATTGTTACCCAAGATATGTCAATATTTCACCCAACTGTTTGAAATTTGGCCTTAAATTATGAGACTTTCAGAACGAAATACACTTGCATGTAAATATTCTTAAGCAATATTGCAGTGGCTGAACTCTGCAGCTGAACGAAATCACAAGAGTAATTCAACACAACCGGCATATTGCAACTCAGAATATGATCACGAGGTAAGTTGCATTTATGAATAAAATTGAGAAAATACATAAAAGCAAAAAGAAAGAAAAAAAGGTACATATAAAATTCCAAAAACGTCCTTTTACAAGCTGTATGCTCTAGGGAATGCTAGGGATGGAAAATCCTGGTCCAAAATAACATACAGTATGTTAGTTCTATTCTTAATTACTTTGTGAAAAATATAATATTAATTAAAAGAGTTAGGCTAATTTTGAAACCAGCAGAAAGATATACAAAAAAGTTTGGAAATATGAATTTCACAGTCACTTACTTAGAGTGACCGTTTTAAGTTTTTGTTGCAAGATATAGCCAGAAATTTTCAACACATAATTTTATGTAAGTTACAATTTTTCAATAAAAATCAGACCAAAAAAAAAATCAGGTACATATGACTTGTACTTTGTATTTGTTCAACAGGAATAAAGAATGCTGATGGGTATTGCCCACATTTAATGCCTGAAACTGACTAATATGCCCGAGTTGTACAAAAAATCTATCTACAGTCTACACAGCCAGAAAAAAACATGTTGATGTTGTTTTCAAAGATTTCTGTAGCAACAAAATTATCAATCCTAAACATGCTACAGGCCAGCAATACCTGACATAGAAACAATAGTTCTATGGCAGGTCACTTGAACTTCAATGGAATCATGTTTATTCTGTTGCTCCAGTTTTGAGTCTGTATTTGAGCTTGAACCCCTTGGTGGCCAAGGTGTTGCCCATCGTCACAGCGTAGCAGATTTTAATTAAAGAGTCAGATTAATCGTTTTTTTTAAACATCCCTGAACTCAAATCATACGCATGATTTTAAATGACAATGTGCCACTTTTACGCAGGCAGAAAAAAAACGTCCATTGTACCACTTAGCGTCATAGGGAATGGCAAAATCCCCTGATTTGAGGACATTGTGTCTGCATTTTGTCATGAAAAAAAGCATGAAGTGGTTGAACTGAATTCACTTATTAAAGTTCAAAACAAACGGAAAACTGGTTGCACAAATTCATGACTGATCAGTGTGGATGCCAAGAAACCTATTGAGTTTTGATAATGCTGCAATTGAAGTTGATAAATAGGATAACCATACTGACATTATTAGAAAAACTTTTTTTCACCATACCATGTTTATAAGAGACTCTTAAGCATTATAGCAAGGTTTTGTAAGTTGGTCATAGGGGGAAAATGTACACAACAAATCAAGGACAAAAAACACATTTAAAAGTTTTAAAAATATGACAATATAAATAAAAATATTAAAAACTTTCTGACATCTTTATGTTATATTTATAGCAATTATAAACATTTTGATTGAAAATATAAAGAAATCAATGATAACTTAGAGGAAATTAAATCCCACTCTCATAGCAGGCCCCAGAAAAAAAAGAAGAATGAAAACGTTATAATACAATTGAGAAAAAAAGACCTAGTTTAAAGGAGAGAACATATCAAGCTCACCATTAGGCAGAGGAAACAAACGGTATATTCCAAGCACAGTATACAAAATGGGTATCGAATACTAACATAAATCTGTGTATTTTTACGATGCAGTGGTTTCCGGTAACTATTGATAAGACTAATTATATACAACAGTAAACATAAAACAGATTTAACTAAATTTTAATTTCTTTCTTTCACTTTTTGTTGTCTTTTTTAAGATTTATAATCGCATTTTGATCTCCATATGAATACTTTAACAGCCACATAAAGGGTATATGTGCTTTGATTGTAGATCTAGATTCCAGACTTAATTTTAAAGGCATACCAATCCATACTAAGTTTAGATTTAGGTCAAAGTAACATTAGCAAAAATAATGATATTACTATTAGTCACCACAATAATATTCGACCTAATCATAATATAACTGATACTAGGCCAAATAATCGAATGATAATAATAATTTTACAACTTGAGACTGTTTTCCACTTTATTAAAACCTCATCGAACTTTGAATTTACATTGAAAATTAAACCTAAATATTAATTGCACAAAGTTTGATTAAAGAATACATTTTTAATAAAATCTAAACAATTTAGGAGCATATGTAAGCAATGGATATAAACTTTTTTCTACATAAAGATAAGCTTACAAAGCTCATTCCCTACGTAATTTTGTTCTCATTTTGACATAATTTTTTTACAGCCTAGCCATTCCACTCGACAGTGGTGTTAAGCAATCAACTATTGTTCTGTGCATTTTCGATAAAAATGTCATGTTGCGTATCAAACTGAAAGAAATTGAATGGAAATTCAGAATAACATATTATTTGAGTGTGTTTTATATGATAGGTTTTATGTAAGAAACCTGAAATAAAAAAAAATAGATCTACTTTCAGGTCTAGATTCTGTATCTTCATATAGTTCTAGATCAAAATCGGACTCTTCATCTAAGCTTAACTCACCCTCACTACTATTATCTAGAATGTTCTCTAGGAAATTCCTAGCCTTGATGGCAGTAAACCCTCTGGATCTAGTTATCTCATCTAACTGTTTGGGGCAATGCCGACTCTATAGATCTAGATTATAACGTAAAAGCTGCAAATAAAAAGACCAAAACACCTAAAATACCGATGAAAATCGATCTAAATGCTTGCTGAAATGTAAACAAACAAAAACGAAAGTGAAACAAATTATTATAGATTTTTCGGCATCTCTAAGTAGTCCTAAAAGCCAAAGATATTTTCGTGTCTAATATTAGACGCATCGTAGTCTGACGAAAATCTGATCGTCTAATACAGTGGTACCCATTTTTAACGAGAACTAGAATAACGAGAACTGTTGGTATAAAGAGAGATATAAAAATCCCCGTTTTTCTCTCTATTTGAGCCCTATAATTTATTTTGGGAATAACGAGAACCTAAGTCAGCTTAGCCGGAAAAATCTCGGTAATAACGAGAACAGAGTGTTCAAAAACCCAGCGCAATGAGGCGGCTGAGAGAGTGGCGGAGGCCTTGCGGTTGCATCATTCAAAGTATAAACCAAAATCTAGCAAAGTACATTGAAGCCTAGAACTCTATGCTGTAGGCCTAGGCTAGTGCCGTAATGGACACGCATTACATACAGTACAAAAATCACAGGCCTAGACACACAAATTTCTAGTTTAACTTCTTCTGTCCTCCTTAATCCCCTCCGCTCCATCACCACCCCTCTCTCTCTCTCTCACTCTGTCTACAGTGTAGGCCTGTAGATCTCTCGCACACGTGCTCGCGAACCAAGTGACCATCCTTGCCACCGCCCGCACTTGTGTGTGTGTGTTCGTACGATGCCCTTTGTTTTTCACAAGCTGAGCATTGAGGTCTGTGGATACCAATGCCACCCTACCGGTCTCTTTTCAGTGGTGCAACATACTGATCCTCTCACAATCTCAGTCTCACCTCCCTCCCCCTCCACATGCGGTGTAAACTGATCGAACTGAAGAGCTTGAGACTGAGAGTAACGATGTCGTAATTTTATTGCCTATTGGCCCACGCATAGCCACACACCATACCCACATTGCCTCTCATGAGTCATGATTGAGTGTGCATAGCTAGGGCTTACTTAGTTCCAGTCCATTTGATCGCCTTACGCCCTTAGCATCGAAAAAGCCATGGTAAAATTTAGTAGGGCACTTCTTATCCCCCTACTATGTGAAAAGTCTATAACCCTTTTATGGGAATAGCCTCTTTAAATCCTTTTATGGGAATAACGAGAACCCCTGCTATAACGAGAGTTCAAGAAAAAACATGAGTTCTCGTTATTACCGAGTTTTACTGTATTAGACGCTTCGGAGGGAATCAGTTAAGAGAAATCTAGGTGCAAACCTTTCAATTATAACGATATTAAAATATAATTACCCTTAACAATTGTAAATTATCATCAGTAATCAAAACCAGTCAAATAAAAGTACTTGAATATTGTACGTTCTGCTCGTAATAAACTGCACCAAATTTAAAGAGTAAAGATTGATGCGGCGATGATTTTCCTATCTTTTGAGACAAAACCGTGGTTTTGAAATAACTCTGTTAACTTCCCTCAAGCTTGAACAATAATGCCAGGTGTGACAGGGATGATCTAATAAAAAAAACCTTATAAACTTATAATCAAAAAAGTAACCTGCAGAAATTTACACTCAGTCCTCATGAAAGGTGACCACTTTACTTGGTCATCACCAATAACGTCTGTGCTCTTTGGATATGAAATGATAAATTTGATAAACATAACTATACACACATCTAAAAAGAGATTTACATCAGATATTTTCACTCAACAAAGTTCAGCAAGACTTACTTACATAAAATGCAAATCTAAGAAGCTACAACATTGAACAGGAAAATTTGATTGAAACATATTAACATCGGAAAACATACTGGCTTAATGCTGAACAGAAAAGAGCTTTTGTAAATTTAAATAAAACTTAAATAAATTTGAAAAAAAAACCCAATAAAATACATATGAACAAGAATATTTTCAGTAGTGTCAGGGAATGCTAAAGAACTTATCACAGATTATTCACAGCAAAGTGGTTGTCTTATCACCACAAAGAAATAAACAGCTAAACAGCATCAATTACATTTTAAAAAGGAAAATTTTTTTAACAAAAGAGCAGATTACATTATAGGTAGGTTCTAGAAATTTTTTGCAAAAAAAAACAAAAAAAACCAGAATTTTCTTGCAAATAGCTATCTCAACTGGTTACAACAACACTTTCAATATTTTGGATAACAAAGGAAGACACCAAAGTACATGTTTAATCAAAAGAGACTGACTTTTGTATGCACGTTGCAGGCTAGACATTTTGTTAGAAATTTTCAGAATTTTTTAAGGATTGGATGAGAGAACAATTCAAGGT